>CM053029.1:190650337-190690795 GCA_028564925.1 Lithobates sylvaticus | reverse complement strand
AAATACCAGCCCACCCCTGTCTCTGGAGGTGCCTATGGGGGTCAGTGGGGTGCTAGACTTACTATACTGGGGGGGGGGGGTGGATTTATAACTAATGCTGATCCTGAGATCCTACCCCAGGCCCCATAGCAGCCACACGGCTGCTATAGCTATTGTGACACCACCCCCTAATCCCCAAATTACTGAAAGACATAGTAGTCGTAGGTGGGGTTGCCACCCTTTCTTTAAGCCAAACCCGAACACTTTAGCTGCGGCATTTTTTGGGGGATAGATGCTATACGATTGTAAAAGACCTGGGACACTTTTGGTAGCCTGAAAGAGAGTAGTAATGTGGCACATAGCTTGCCGCTGCAGAAAACAGTGCGCGTGGCTGAATTGTGAGTGTTCTGCATGGAATGCAGGTGTCCGATATGTCCTGGAGAGAGGGATAGTGCTAGCGGGGGGTGGGGAGAGTTAAATATGTGCTGGGGGAGCAGTGGTGGCTGGTGCTCAAAATTGTGCCCATCATACAGCCACTGTTCCCATCATATGCAGCCACTGTGCCCATCATATTGTCGTGGGTATTTCGCCACACTCTTGCGCTAATAAGCGCCTTTCAATCTTATGATATAATGCACCCTCTGATCGTATGCCTCCCTGGATCCCCAGCTCCCAAAAACGGACATTACCAGCAGCTTCACGTCATCCTCTCATCATCAGCATCCAAACCTCACCAGCCAAGCATTCCATCTATCACCACCTCAGTCTGGCTGCTTCCCATCTTAGCCCCTGGTTTCCCATTGCCCAGTAAACAGCCATCAACAGCAAGTATTCTTACATGTTCATCTCAGCCTCGGTCAGCATCATTGCCCCTCTCCCAGCTCATGTGAACTTCTTTATTTAGAAAACATTCCAAGCCACACCCTCAGGGGTTTGCCTCCAACAGCTAAACCCCTCCCACAAAGGATGTGGCCTCATCTCATTCACCCAGGATGTGAATGACCATATAAGGAAATACAATACAGGGACTACAATACAGGGACAATTGTTTTCCTTCAAAAGAACCAATCACAGATGTATACATTCAAACAGACTAAGCAGTGATGTACAAACCGTCTAAACTGCTTTCAATGACAACGAACGATATAAAACTATGGCTCCGTGGGCCACAATATTTATACCGTTATGCTAAAGTTCCAGTGTACACAGGGATGTTTGCTTGAAGCTATCAATGCCGTCACCGGGAAGTGGCCAGTCTCCCGGTGAGGCACAAATTAACTTCTTTAAACCAGCAAACACGTCTGTAGTGTCCATAGGAAGGTTTACGCAGCCAATGGTCTTCCGCCAACGTCTTTATGTGCGAATACGCTCCGATGAGCGCATTACAGCAAAACCGACACTGGGGGGCATCTGACAACATACATTAATAAAATTTTCCATGACAGTCCCTCGTTTTTGTCATATCCTCCCATGTGTCACTTGATGATTTTCGATCTTCTTATACCTGGCCTTACAATCCATAAAAAGGAAAACACGGCTTGACATGGAGACTCTGTTCTTCAGTAGAGATGACGTGAGCTGTTGTAGTCGCTGGTCGGTCTGGGATCCTCTGTGTCTTGTTTGCAGGTCGGGCATCTTGTTGAGAAAAATGTGGTCATCTGCTCGGGCTCTGGTCACGCGTCCAAATCAGGCAGCAGGAGCACCTCATCACGATATATATAAGGAATAGAAACAAAAACAGCATGAGTAAATATACCCCTACTTCCTTCAACTATGATCCGCTGCAAAAATAAAAATTAAATCACCACAGATTCCCAGACTTTAGAGAATTCCATTCTTCACTAGCTACAGCTCTGGCTTTGCCTCTCAGGGATCCAAGCCTCATCCATATGGGCCTGAACTTTGTCACTAGTATCCCCGATTCAGGTATAACAATCTTTACTTATGAATTCCCAGGACCCCCCTTTGGATTGTGGGAACTTCCTTGTAGCTTCAATAGTTACATGAAAACATCCCATCCTCAATGGATGATACACTTTTCAATCGTTTCATAAGCTCAAGTCCCCACCGTGTACAAGCAATTCCCTTCTAGGTGTCCCTGTCATTCTTACCTTCCCTCGCGCCATCAGATCCTCGCGATCGGCCGCGACATAAGATGCTGGGACGAGATTCACCAGCACACATGAATCTCTTCCATTAGGGGAATTACTTTATAAGCTGTAGATCTGAAGCTTTACTTTATAAACTGTGGGCTATCTAGTTATCCCGATACCAAAGCTGGTGAGAACCAGACCTATTGTCAAAATTATAATTAATTTTACCCTCTAGAAATGTATCGAAAAATTCCATTTAGAAATGTCTGTTTGGAGTCTTTACTAGTTTGTCACAACTCCTCACACCAATATATCTATATATCATACATCGCTGTCATCACTGGGGCACCAGAGCTCCGTGGAGACTCAGAGTAGACCCAACCATGTGTCCTGTTCACTTTCTTAGCTAGTTAGGAAATACACTTTAAAAAAATATAAATAAAGATACTTCTCATCCTTGTTGTCTTGTTCATCAATCTTCTCTGCAACGACCGAGTCACCTGTCACCTGTCACCTGTCACCTGTCACAAACTTGGCTAGAATTAGAGTGGTTAGTATCATTGGTTTAAAAAAAATTGTCACTCAGCCCATCCTCTTCCCCCCTTTTCCTCATCTTTACAAAGTGGAGGAAAACATACAGGATTTAGAATGGTGCAGAGCCTCAAAAACTCCTTGGACCTGAAAAGATACTTATACACACAAGTTATTAATGTGTCATTCATAAACAATACAACACTCGTGTCCATTGGTAAATTGTCAATGACATTCCTCATAACCGATAATACCCAAACCCGCTGTAATCCTTACTTTCATGTTTTTACTAAAATACAACACCCACAACACGACTGTCGCGGTAGGTTCAGACTTATTCTTGTTACCACATAGAACATGACACAACTAAAACTTTAGACAAACATTTTGATACAAATGTGGGGGAGATATTTCATAGTTCCTAAATCAAAAATTAAAATTAAAACCAACCAGATGGAATTCTGCCTTCACTCTTAGCAAAAAAAAAAAACTACATACAATGGGACAGACATGAGAACATCTCAGAATATTGTATGGACCAGCCACACAAAGTTCTGGAATGGGCATCTGGATTTTAAGCACAGTTCCTCCTCTGAGAATCACAAAATCATGTACTACACATCCATCATCCCACTCATCATTACAGATTTCTGAAGCCAAAACTGAACTACTTCCAAAATATTTTTTATTCTGGGGTGTCGTACCACCAGACATCAAAAATACCTTCCAAAGGAATACACCTTACTGTACCCTCTGACCATATGTGTCACACTTTAAGGGGTCTCATGTCCGGAGCCCCAAACCCAGATCTCATGTGTAAGGCAGCTGTCTGACTGGTGTGGAGCCTTATTTTTTTATCTCCAACGCATGGATGGCCAACATTACCCATGACGATTCGAATCGCTTATGAAGTGTCCCTGCGTCCAGGGCACCTTGCACTAATTTTCGGATCAGTACTGCTTAGCGCCTCATTTTTACAGTACTGGCACCCAGCGTTTTCCGATTATTATACACGGCCTCCTGGTATGCTAGCGTACTAATCCTCACATTTACATGCTCTACTACCGGTTATCGGCAGCCCCATAAATGTGTTGTCAGACAAACTACAAAACACCATGAAATCCTCCACTATTCAAAACAAATATTATGGCTTCTCTCTGTACCTTGATATTACAATAACTTTAATGCCTCCCCAAAACTGTATTACAATATAAACCTTAATTTACTTTAAAAATCAAAAAGATTTTGTCCTAATTCAAAAGACCCCAGGCCCCTCTCATCAACTTCCTGTTGCACACCTGAACAGGAAGAGGGAGGGGGAGGGGGAGTCTATAATAGCATCATATTTTGTCTATCAAGACATTAGAAAAATCTATGGCTAGCATCAGCAAATAAAAAAAACTTTTTTCCTGGAGTGGGTGGAATTAACCCCCATGTTGCAATTAACCCATTAACCCCCTTGACTCATATATCCCCTGGGAAATCAAACCACAAGTTTTGAGACCAGAATACCACACAACAGTGCAACAAAACTCCTGCAAAAAGATGGCTGAAAAAGGTCAATCAAAGCCTTTCCCTTCCATTGCAGGCCACAAACAATCAAAAGCCCCTCCCCTCCTGTGGATACATCAAAACTCATCAAACTGGTTAATTTAAATATCAATGAAGAGGAAAGAGGGAGGGAGGCTAGATTTTCAAGTGCAGGCTTAAACAATACAAGCCTAAAAAGAACAATGCATTACCATCTGAGACACTCCCATACACTTGCAAAGCTAGTTTCACTATACACAAACCCAGTCTAGATTCAAATGGAAATCAAAATTCAATACAGAAAACGCAAAAGCTTTACTTAAAAAAAATATAAAAAGTACAAAAAATAGAGTTCACTTAAAAAGGAGATGATGCCTGCACAGAACATGGCTACACACAAAGGAATCAGAGCTCTGGGATGATTCACAAGCTTAAAATGGCCGCCGTCTGCACCCTCATGGTGCTTACAAACAAATCGTAGGCCATCATAACAATGGGATTTTCCCGCCAAACAAAACTTCTTCGCTAGCTACACAAACTTCTCCCCACAAAATTACACATTTGAAATACCAAATGAACACTTACAAGCATTTCCCTCTATATACCACTAGAGACCTTGGGAGGCCTCAAACACAGGTTCTCCATCTCCACAAAGCCACCCACCTGAGACACCACCTGAACACTTAAACCATAGACACATTTTAGGAACAGTTCCACTGAAAAGCATGTCATCTCACCGCACAATTGAGAATGCACACTTAGTAACATATGCTATCCAATGAAACAACAACAGAAGGAAATGGCAGATGAAAGCCAGGGTACAAAATGGCGTCGTTAACGCATGCAAAGCAGTTGTTCCCGCCAAAACTAGCACAAGCTTCCCTACTAGCCAACCCTTCGCCCCACACAATCGGACACAAATGGGACATCACATTTAACGCATAGACAAACACTTTAGGCTAACTCACATTTAAAAGTGTTAGTTACATGAAAAAGCACAACTTAAAACATACACTTCTTGTTAAACACCTAAACTTACTCACTGTGGCATCAACTTCCATAACAAGCCAATCCTTCTCCCCACACATACACACGATCACACACACACACACACACATACACACACACACACACATACACACGATCACACACATACACACGATCACACACACACACACACACATACATTCACACACATACACACGATCACACACACACACACACAGACATACATACACACATACGATCAAAATTGCGGCATTATACCAAAAGACAAAACATTTGTTCTTTTTGCAAAGCTAAACTTTCCCAACGCATCAGGCAGAGAAAACGCACCCCATTTGTCTCAGGACAAGAAACGTGTATTGGACTGTGCTCTGTTCTCTCCCCCTCTCTGCCTGTGTAGAGGGAAAGCCCTGTTTGCCCCTTAAACACCTGACTCGCCATTTTAACTGTCGTGGGTATTTCGCCACACTCTTGCGCTAATAAGCGCCTTTCAATCTTATGATATAATGCACCCTCTGATCGTATGCCTCCCTGGATCCCCAGCTCCCAAAAACAGACATTACCAGCAGCTTCACGTCATCCTCTCATCATCAGCATCCAAACCTCACCAGCCAAGCATTCCATCTATCACCACCTCAGTCTGGCTGCTTCCCATCTAAGCCCCTGGCTTCCCATTGCCCAGTAAACAGCCATCAACAGCAAGTATTCTTACATGTTCATCTCAGCCTCGGTCAGCATCATTGCCCCTGTCCCAGCTCAGTGAACTCTTTTATTTAGAAAACATTCCAAGCCACACCCTCAGGGGTTTGCCTCCAACAGCTAAACCCCTCCCACAAAGGATGTGGCCTCATCTCATTCACCCAGGATGTGAATGACCATATAAGGAAATACAATACAGGGACTACAATACAGGGACAATTGTTTTCCTTCAAAAGAACCAATCACAGATGTATACATTCAAACAGACTAAACAGTGATGTACAAACCGTCTAAACTGCTTTCAATGACAACGAACAATATAAAACTATGGCTCCGTGGGCCACAATATTTATACCGTTATGCTAAAGTTCCAGTGTACACAGGGATGTTTGCTTGAAGCTATCAATGCCGTCACTGGGAAGTGGCCAGTCTCCCGGTGAGGCACAAATTAACTTCCTTAAACCAGCAAACACGTCTGTAGTGTCCATAGGAAGGTTTACGCAGCCAATGGTCTTCCGCCAACGTCTTTATGTGCGAATACGCTCCGATGAGCGCATTACAGCAAAACCGACACTGGGGGGCATCTGACAACATACATTAATAAAATTTTCCATGACAGTCCCTCGTTTTTCCACATTGTCCATCTCATGGTCCCCTGTTGTGTTCTGTGGTTCGATCTGCTGGCTCCTACAACTAGGAAAAAATGGAGTATGGCTGAAAATCCTCAGTATGGATGGCACCTCATCCCAATTAATTTAAATAGAAAAATTGTGGAGATAGAGGAAGGGGATTATAACGGTGCCAATGGACTAATAAATCTTAGAAAATTACATAAAAAATTAATTAATTTATAATTTTTTACAGGAATGAAAATATATATATCAATTACATAAACAAACATGGGTGTGCAATCAAGAACAAACCACATGAGTATAGCAAGAACCTGTCCAAACTTGTAGACTCTAGATAGAGAAACAAAAACAAAAGAGAGGGGGCACACAAAGACCTAGCAATCAGGGCAGAAAAATGTATTATTATTGTGTTTTAATAAAGGTTATGCGTACATTGTTGACAGCACTAAGTCCCAAACGTTAAACAGGGGGGGCTAAAAAGCCTCAATTACTTACAATTATAAATTAAAATCCGTGTTTGAAAATAGGGGGGCACCTAGATGATGCTCAAAAAAATCAAGATGGTCTAGTATTTTAAAAGATCCAAACTAGAAGAAAAAAAGAGGTAATGCCGTAAATGTATTTTTTTTTCCTCCATACATACAGTCCATAAAAAGGAAAACACGGCTTGACATGGAGACTCTGTTCTTCAGTAGAGATGACATGGTGAGCTGTTGTAGTCGCTGGTCGGTCTGAGATCCTCTGTGTCTTGTTTGCAGGTCGGGCATCTTGTTGAGAAAAATGTGGTCATCTGCTCGGGCTCTGGTCACGCGTCCAAATCAGGCAGCAGGAGCACCTCATCACGATATATATAAGGAATAGAAACAAAAACAGCATGAGTAAATATACCCCTACTTCCTTCAACTATGATCCGCTGCAAAAATAAAAATTAAATCACCAAAGATTCCCAGACTTTAGAGAATTCCATTCTTCACTAGCTACAGCTCTGGCTTTGCCTCTCAGGGATCCAAGCCTCATCCATATGGGCCTGAACTTTGTCACTAGTATCCCCGATTCAGGTATAACAATCTTTACTTATGAATTCCCAGGACCCCCCTTTGGATTGTGGGAACTTCCTTGTAGCTTCAAAAGTTACATGAAAACATCCCATCCTCAATGGATGATACACTTTTCAATCGTTTCATAAGCTCAAGTCCCCACCGTGTACAAGCAATTCCCTTCTAGGTGTCCCTGTCATTCTTACCTTCCCTCGCGCCATCAGATCCTCGCGATCGGCCGCGACATAAGATGCTGGGACGAGATTCACCAGCACACATGAATCTCTTCCATTAGGGGAATTACTTTATAAGCTGTAGATCTGAAGCTTTACTTTATAAACTGTGGGCTATCTAGTTATCCCGATACCAAAGCTGGTGAGAACCAGACCTATTGTCAAAATTATAATTAATTTTACCCTCTAGAAATGTATCGAAAAATTCCATTTAGAAATGTCTGTTTGGAGTCTTTACTAGTTTGTCACAACTCCTCACACCAATATATCTATATATCATACATCGCTGTCATCACTGGGGCACCAGAGCTCCGTGGAGACTCAGAGTAGACCCAACCATGTGTCCTGTTCACTTTCTTAGCTAGTTAGGAAATACACTTTAAAAAAATATATAAATAAAGATACTTCTCATCCTTGTTGTCTTGTTCATCAATCTTCTCTGCAACGACCGAGTCACCTGTCACCTGTCACCTGTCACAAACTTGGCTAGAATTAGAGTGGTTAGTATCACTGGTTTAAAAAAAAATTGTCACTCAGCCCATCCTCTTCCCCCCTTTTCCTCATCTTTACAAAGTGGAGGAAAACATACAGGATTTAGAATGGTGCAGAGCCTCAAAAACTCCTTGGACCTGAAAAGATACTTATACACACAAGTTATTAATGTGTCATTCATAAACAATACAACATTCGTGTCCATTGGTAAATTGTCAATGGCATTCCTCATAACCGATAATACCCAAACCCGCTGTAATCCTTACTTTCATGTTTTTACTAAAATACAACACCCACAACACGACTGTCGTGGTAGGTTCAGACTTATTCTTGTTACCACATAGAACATGACACAACTAAAACTTTAGACAAACATTTTGATACAAATGTGGGGGAGATATTTCATAGTTCCTAAATCAAAAATTAAAATTAAAACCAACCAGATGGAATTCTGCCTTCACTCTTAGGAAAAAAAAACTACATACAATGGGACAGACATGAGAACATCTCAGAATATTGTATGGACCAGCCACACAAAGTTCTGGAATGGGCATCTGGATTTTAAGCACAGTTCCTCCTCTGAGAATCACAAAATCATGTACTACACATCCATCATCCCACTCATCATTACAGATTTCTGAAGCCAAAACTGAACTACTTCCAAAATATTTTTTATTCTGGGGTGTCGTACCACCAGACATCAAAAATACCTTCCAAAGGAATACACCTTACTGTACCCTCTGACCATATGTGTCACACTTTAAGGGGTCTCATGTCCGGAGCCCCAAACCCAGATCTCATGTGTAAGGCAGCTGTCTGACTGGTGTGGAGCCTTATTTTTTTATCTCCAACGCATGGATGGCCAACATTACCCATGACGATTCGAATCGCTTATGAAGTGTCCCTGCGTCCAGGGCACCTTGCACTAATTTTCGGATCAGTACTGCTTAGCGCCTCATTTTTACAGTACTGGCACCCAGCGTTTTCCGATTATTATACACGGCCTCCTGGTATGCTAGCGTACTAATCCTCACATTTACATGCTCTACTACCGGTACTACCGGCAGCCCCATAAATGTGTTGTCAGACAAACTACAAAACACCATGAAATCCTCCACTATTCAAAACAAATATTATGGCTTCTCTCTGTACCTTGATATTACAATAACTTTAATGCCTCCCCAAAACTGTATTACAATATAAACCTTAATTTACTTTAAAAATCAAAAAGATTTTGTCCTAATTCAAAAGACCCCAGGCCCCTCTCATCAACTTCCTGTTGCACACCTGAACAGGAAGAGGGAGGGGGAGGGGGAGTCTTGAATAGCATCATATTTTGTCTATCAAGACATTAGAAAAATCTATGGCTAGCATCAGCAAATAAAAAAAAACCTTTTTCCTGGAGTGGGTGGAATTAACCCCCATGTTGCAATTAACCCATTAACCCCCTTGACTCATATATCCCCTGGGAAATCAAACCACAAGTTTTGAGACCAGAATACCACACAACAGTGCAACAAAACTCCTGCAAAAAGATGGCTGAAAAAGGTCAATCAAAGCCTTTCCCTTCCATTGCAGGCCACAAACAATCAAAAGCCCCTTCCCTCCTGTGGATACATCAAAACTCATCAAACTGGTTAATTTAAATATCAATGAAGAGGAAAGAGGGAGGGAGGCTAGATTTTCAAGTGCAGGCTTAAACAATACAAGCCTAAAAAGAACAATGCATTACCCATCTGAGACACTCCCATACACTTGCAAAGCTAGTTTCACTATACACAAACCCAGTCTAGATTCAAATGGAAATCAAAATTCAATACAGAAAACGCAAAAGCTTTACTTAAAAAAAATATAAAAAGTACAAAAATAGAGTTCACTTAAAAAGGAGATGATGCCTGCACAGAACATGGCTACACACAAAGGAATCAGAGCTCTGGGATGATTCACAAGCTTAAAATGGCCGCCGTCTGCACCCTCATGGTGCTTACAAACAAATCGTAGGCCATCATAACAATGGGATTTTCCCGCCAAACAAAACTTCTTCGCTAGCTACACAAACTTCTCCCCACAAAATTACACATTTGAAATACCAAATGAACACTTACAAGCATTTCCCTCTATATACCACTAGAGACCTTGGGAGGCCTCAAACACAGGTTCTCCATCTCCACAAAGCCACCCACCTGAGACACCACCTGAACACTTAAACCATAGACACATTTTAGGAACAGTTCCACTGAAAAGCATGTCATCTCACCGCACAATTGAGAATGCACACTTAGTAACATATGCTATCCAATGAAACAACAACAGAAGGAAATGGCAGATGAAAGCCAGGGTACAAAATGGCGTCGTTAACGCATGCAAAGCAGTTGTTCCCGCCAAAACTAGCACAAGCTTCCCTACTAGCCAACCCTTCGCCCCACACAATCGGACACAAATGGGACATCACATTTAACGCATAGACAAACACTTTAGGCTAACTCACATTTAAAAGTGTTAGTTACATGAAAAAGCACAACTTAAAACATACACTTCTTGTTAAACACCTAAACTTACTCACTGTGGCATCAACTTCCATAACAAGCCAATCCTTCTCCCCACACATACACACGATCACACACACACACACACACATACATTCACACACATACACACGATCACACACACACACACAGACATACATACACACATACGATCAAAATTGCGGCATTATACCAAAAGACAAAACATTTGTTCTTTTTGCAAAGCTAAACTTTCCCAACGCATCAGGCAGAGAAAACGCACCCCATTTGTCTCAGGACAAGAAACGTGTATTGGACTGTGCTCTGTTCTCTCCCCCTCTCTGCCTGTGTAGAGGGAAAGCCCTGTTTGCCCCTTAAACACCTGACTCGCCATTTTAACTGTCGTGGGTATTTCGCCACACTCTTGCGCTAATAAGCGCCTTTCAATCTTATGATATAATGCACCCTCTGATCGTATGCCTCCCTGGATCCCCAGCTCCCAAAAACAGACATTACCAGCAGCTTCACGTCATCCTCTCATCATCAGCATCCAAACCTCACCAGCCAAGCATTCCATCTATCACCACCTCAGTCTGGCTGCTTCCCATCTTAGCCCCTGGTTTCCCATTGCCCAGTAAACAGCCATCAACAGCAAGTATTCTTACATGTTCATCTCAGCCTCGGTCAGCATCATTGTCCTCTCCCAGCTCATGTGAACTTCTTTATTTAGAAAACATTCCAAGCCACACCCTCAGGGGTTTGCCTCCAACAGCTAAACCCCTCCCACAAAGGATGTGGCCTCATCTCATTCACCCAGGATGTGAATGACCCTATAAGGAAATACAATACAGGGACTACAATACAGGGACAATTGTTTTCCTTCAAAAGAACCAATCACAGATGTATACATTCAAACAGACTAAACAGTGATGTACAAACCGTCTAAACTGCTTTCAATGACAACGAACAATATAAAACTATGGCTCCGTGGGCCACAATATTTATACCGTTATGCTAAAGTTCCAGTGTACACAGGGATGTTTGCTTGAAGCTATCAATGCCGTCACTGGGAAGTGGCCAGTCTCCCGGTGAGGCACAAATTAACTTCCTTAAACCAGCAAACACGTCTGTAGTGTCCATAGGAAGGTTTACGCAGCCAATGGTCTTCCGCCAACGTCTTTATGTGCGAATACGCTCCGATGAGCGCATTACAGCAAAACCGACACTGGGGGGGGGCATCTGACAACATACATTAATAAAATTTTGGGGGCACGGGGGGGGGGGGCAGATATATAGAGTTTGTGAGAAAGGAGGGCCAGTGCAAGGGGGAGGGGTAGGGGGGTAGGATATGTGCTGGAGGGGTCCTTTGGGAAGGAAGAGAGATAGTGCAATCCACACTTCTAGCATATCTTCCCCCTGCCAAAGCCCCCCCCCCCCCCCCCCCCAGCACATATCCTCCTAACCCCTTGATCACTCCACATATTTTCTACCTTGTCTTCCTTTCCAGCCGCTCTCTCCCCTTCCCTCCTCCCTCTACAGAGCATAATAAAAACTTTCTACAGACCTGATATCAGCGCTCCCCCCTCCTCCTCATGTGTGTACAGAACAGAGAAGGAGGAGGAGGGGAGGAGCTTTGATACACTGACACTCTTCTCTGCTGAACCAAGCTGCTGTCAGGGAGAGGGGAGACATGTCACTCTCAGTGCAGTCCATGTGAATGATGTGTCCGGGTCTGGGGCAAAAGTAAACCCGAACACATCATTCAAAAACTGGACTGTCCACGAGAAAACCGTACAGGTGACAACCCTAGTTGTAGGAGAAAAATCGTGGAGATAGTGGAAGGGGATTATAACAGTGCCAATGGACTAATAAATCTTACCCACATATCCAGGATTGTCCATCTCATGGTCCCCTGTTGTGTTCTGTGGTTCGATCTGCTGGCTCCTACAACTAGGAAAAAATGGAGTATGGCTGAAAATCCTCAGTATGGATGGCACCTCATCCCAATTAATTTAAATAGAAAAATTGTGGAGATAGAGGAAGGGGATTATAACGGTGCCAATGGACTAATAAATCTTAGAAAATTACATAAAAAATTAATTAATTTATTATTTTTTACAGGAATGAAAATATATATATATCAATTACATAAACAAACATGGGTGTGCAATCAAGAACAAACCACATGAGTATAGCAAGAACAGTGGCCTAGTGGTGTTGAAGGCCAATATGTAGTACAGGTAATCACATTCCTACATGTTTGCCAAAAACATTGGCTTCCTCAGGGAAATTATATAAACCTGTCCAAACTTGTAGACTCTAGATAGAGAAACAAAAACAAAAGAGAGGGGGCACACAAAGACCTAGCAATCAGGGCAGAAAAATGTATTATTATTGTGTTTTAATAAAGGTTATGCGTACATTGTTGACAGCACTAAGTCCCAAACGTTAAACAGGGGGGGCTAAAAAGCCTCAATTACTTACAATTATAAATTAAAATCCGTGTTTGAAAATAGGGGGGCACCTAGATGATGCTCAAAAAAATCAAGATGGTCTAGTATTTTAAAAGATCCAAACTAGAAGAAAAAAAGAGGTAATGGCGTAAATGTATTTTTTTTTCCCCCATACATACAGCAGCCTATAAAGGAGTACTAATCTGAAACAAGTATCAATAAAGAGAAAGACTCACCTAGAAGGTCTGAGCCAGATTGAATGGAAAAGAGAGATTTCACAAACAATGTATCAAATTCGCCAAACAGAAGTAGCAATAGTGGATAAATGCAACAATCCAGAGTAGCATCTAGATGCAGCAGCAATCCTGGGAAGTTTAAAAGCTAATTAGACTATGTATAAGGAGCTGCAATGAAAGATAGTAGCCGTGGGAGGAATAACCTACCAGGAGATAAAGCATCAAAAGTCATAGGAGCCCCTTATGTCCAGCTGAAGGCTTGTGGGACTGGATGGCTTTATATGCCCCCCACACACGACCGGCGTCTGACATCACCGATCACTGAGCGGACAACAGGAGCTCACGCGCATGCGCCCGCCTAAGCACCATAGGCCTACATTGTCCATGGTTCTGTGCGGGAAGAAATCCACGTCACATGACTGAAACGACAACGTGGTGCGGATAGGCTGTGTGAGAAAGGTGCCAATCGACCATTGGTCGATATGGCAGCTAGTCACAGCCAAAGGGGGCTGATGGTGGGAGTCAGGGGATCCAATAAGGATCGCAGCAAGGACGTGAGCTAAGGGCGGGCGGACACAAGAAGAGAGGTACCGCTCTTGGGTGTCCATACAGCCAATAGCGGCGCAATGGGCGGTGATTCCCGTGAGAGAACCGGACCATCCCACATCGCAGGCGACAAGCAGGCAGAGCAGCCGAGATGTGTGGGGGACACAAATGGGAGAAAACCATTGGTGGGACATGGCGATAATCCAAAAAAGAGGGGGAACCGCCCACGACATCCCACACACCATAGGAAGGGCTGGGGGGGGAAGAAAAACACTTCTGCCCTGGACATCATTTCCAATCCCATAGCCTGTAACCAGACCATGCATTCAGAATAAAGAAATTATTTTCACAGTAACATGTAATAAAAAAGAAGAAAACCAAAGTAATATAATAATGAATCCTATAAACACAAACATAATGTTCAATAAGAGATAAGAAATAAGGGAAACAAATATTCTTATTCAATATAACAAATTAGTACTGAGGCATGAGAGCCTGAAATGTAAGGGACCATGGCTTACATATTTAATGGGAAAAAGGGGAGATTGTATTTGGAGGGGGAAGAAAGGGAGGGGCCCTTTTGGTAGAGGTGTTAGAACCAAAAAACATTCAAAAAATGATTGCCTGGTTGGTAATTAGGCAGAACATATGCAAATAATAAGTTATAAGAAAGACTTAAAACTTATATATTCATTCAGGCCCAGACACTTAGTTGCATCCAAGTTGTGGATCCACTTGGTCTCAAGTTGAAGTAGTATGTTGTCAATTCTCCACCCCGGGCATGTATGGGTACATGCTCTAGGGCGGCGAAGTGAACAGCATGAGGATCAAAGTTCTGTTGCATGCCAACATGTCTATTGATAGCTGTGGTTATTTTTTGTTTAAACATAGGTTTTACATGATCTCTAATGCGTACACAGAAGGGTCATTTAGTCTTTCCGACATAGTATGAACCACATCGGCAAGTGGCCAAGTAAACAACCCCCACTGTTTTGCAGGTTACTCTATGTCTAATTGTATGTGTAAGCCCATTGGGAAGAGAAATTTCCCTTAAAGATAAGGGTGCAAACATCACAGTTCCCACATGGAAAGGTACCAACATTGATGTTAGACTGTACTTCTCTAGAAGAGTAATGACTGGTTATTAAGCGATCCCTTAAAGAAGTGGATCGTCGGTAGGTTATGTCCCGATATGACTTAATATATTTATTAATTACAGCGAGTCAGCGGTTAATAGGGGCCAAAATCTAATTAGAGTATCCTTCAATTGAGCATGCTGTCTAGAGAATTGCATAATTAGGCGTACCGGTTGAAAGGCATCAGTTGTCTTTTTTGAAAAAATTTGATCTTTTCTATCTAACTTTTTTACTTTGTTATATGCTTTTTTTGTAAAGAGAATGACTATATCCTCTGTCTCTCAATCTCAAATATAAATCATTTGATGCTTTCTGAAAGTCACTCTCTACGCTGCAATTTCGTTTAATTCTCAGATATTGGCTAAAGGGGATGCTATCCAGGAGAGGCTTGGGATGCACACTGGTGGCATGAAGGATTGTATTACCCGAGGATGGTTTCCGGTATAGAGCAGAGTGAAGAGTTTCATCATGGTCAATACTGATCTGGAGATCTAAGAAGTTAATTTTAGATTGACTGCATTCCATTGTAAACCTTAGATTAAAGTTATTAATAGCCAAAGAATCAATGAACTGAGTGAGTGCTTCTCTGGTACCGGACCAAAAGAAGAGCACGTCATCGATATATCTATGCTATGAGATGACATTTTTTGTCTGATTGAGTAGATCAGAATTGGCAAAAAGTTCCCTTTCCCAGTCCCCAGGTACAGGTTGGCGTAGGAGGGGGCGCACTTGGTCCCCATAGCCACACCCTGTACCTGGAGGAAGTGGGAAGGGCCAAACATGAAGTAGTTGCGTGTCAATATAAACTTTAACAGTTCCAGCACAAAGTTACCATATGAGTCAATACAAGGGCCTACTAGCCCTTTTCTGTAAGACATTGGCATCCGGACACAATGGGCCGGGCAGGAGGGTTTTACAATGACTTGTGTAGTTTGGGTAAGGCATAGGTTTTAGGTTCCTTGATGTTAAGAAAGTTCCAGGTGTTACGATCGATAATGCCCTTTTGATAAGCTGAGCAAATTAGTTTATGGTATTCAGAAATAAAATTTTCTACAAGAGATAGTAAAATAGCCTGGTACCAATCTTTGTTGTCAAGGATATTGCGGCACATAATGGCATATGTCGCAGTATCCATGACAACTACATTTCCTCCTTTATCCGCTAGTTTAATAACCAGTCCTGGGTTACTGTGGAGAGATTTAAGAGCTTTCCTAGATGCAGCAGATAAGTTAGGTGGATAGGAGTTGTCAAGGTCCATATCTTTAATAGCACTGGTCATTTGTTGAACAAAGGCCCAGATGTTGGGATTGGTAGATAACGTCTAGATAACGATTGGTAGATGGCGACATATCGTCACCATCAATGTCTCCCTCCTCCCAGAGTGCCATTAATTCTTCAATGGCCTGGATTTCGGCCAGTGTGGGAACCACACTGGACGGGGTCGGACCAGCCATAGAAGAAGAAGAATTGTCATAAATCACTTTGTACAGAAGCTTTCTGGCAAAAAGATGAATGTCTTTTGTAAACTGAGATCTATCAAAGTCAATGGACGGACAAAAGGTTAAGCCAAGTTGCAATACTTTAACTTGATCATTAGTTAGAACGTTTGAAGATAAATTAACCACATCTAATCCATTATTTCTCTGTTAATCAGAGTAGTTGGAAGGTTTTGGGAAGGACTTTGAAGGAAGTCCGGGGTCTGGACTAAAAAAATGGGAGCAATCCTGGGGTCAATTTGCTGTGTGCTAGTGTGAAACATAGTTGTTAGACTTGGCTCACTTACCTGTCTGGTGATAGAAGAAGAAATAGAAAGTGGTGCCGGAGTCACAATAGTCGGTGCATGTTGTACATTCGAATTAGACATGGAAGACGACATAGATTGTGCACGAGTGAAAGGGGTGAAAACATTGGTGATTTTAGGTCGAACTGTGAATCCTTGCTGCGATCCTTACTGGATCGCCTGACTCCCACCATCAGCCCCCTTTGGCTGTGACTAGCTGTCATATCGACCAATGGTCGATTGGCACCTTTCTCACACAGCCTATCCGCACCACGTTGACGTTTCAGTCAATGTGATGCAGATTTCTTCCCGCACGGCACCATGGACAATGTAGGCCTATGGTGCTTAGGCGGGCGCATGTGCGTGAGCTTCTGTTGTCCGCTCAGTGATCGGTGACGTCAGATGCCGGTCGTGTGTGGGGGGCATATAAAGCCAGTCCCACAAGCCTTCAGCTGGACATGAGGGGCGCCTATGACTTTTGATGCTTTATATCCTGGTAGGATATTCCTCCCACAGCTACTATCTTTCATTGCAGCTCCTTATACATAGTCTAATTAGCATTTAAACTTTCCAGTTATCGGATTGCTGCTGCATCTAGATGCTACTCTGGATTGTTGCATTTAGCCACTATTGTTACTTCTGTTTGGAGAATTTGATACATTGTTTGGAAAATCTCTCTTTTCCATTCAATCTGGCTCAGACCTTCTAGGTGAGTCTTTCTCTTTATTGATACTTGTTGCAGATTAGTACTCCTTTATAGGCTGCTGTATGTATGCGGGGAAAAAAATATATTTACGCCATTACCTCTTTTTTCTTCTAGTTTGGATCTTTTAAAATACTAGACCAACTTGATTTTTTTGAGCATCATCTAGGCACCACCCTATTTTCAAACACGGATTTTAATTTATAATTGTAAGTAATTGAGGCTTTTTAGCTCCCCCTGTTTAACACTTGGGACTTAGTGCTGTCTCAACAATGTACGCATAACCTTTATTAAAACACAATAATAATACATTTTTCTGCCCTGATTGCTAGGTCTTTGTGTGCCCTCTACAGCCAAAGTTGCAGTGCTTGGCTGTTTTCCTGGTTGCCACCATCAGTAGGTCTGGCTGTTTTGTGTGTGTGGGGGGCGCAGATTATGGGGCGCCTTTCCTGACCACTCCATGCATTCAATAATCATTTTGATTTAATGTGTTAAATATAATAGGGATTGTTCTCCATATTAGAATGTATATCTTATGTTTTGTTTTTGTTTCTCTATCTAGAGTCTACAAGTTAGGACAGGTTTATATAATTTCCCTGAGGAAGCCAATGTTTTTGGCGAAACATGTAGGAATGTGATTACCTGTACTACATATTGGCCTTCAACACCACTTGGCCACTGTTCTTGCTATACTCATGTGGTTTGTTCTTGATTGCACACCCATGTTTGTTTATGTAATTGATGTGTATATTTTTATTCCTGTAAAAAATAATAAATAAATTAATTTTTTATGTAATTGTCTAAGATTTATTAGTCCATTGGCACCGTTATAATCCCCTTCCTCTATCTCCACAATTTTTCTATTTAAATTAATTGGGATGAGGTGCCATCCATACTGAGGATTTTCAGCCATACTCCATTTTTTCCTAGTTGTAGGAGCCAGCAGATCGAACCACAGAACACAACAGGGGACCATGAGATGGACAATCCTGGATATGTGGGTTTCTGAAGCATCTTCAGCTGTTGGTTTGTCTTCATTAGAGTAGGGTTTAGCAGCGTAGACAGCGAGAGAAGTATTAACATGGATTTTAGCACCCAAGTCGTCTTAAGGAGCAGCAAAAAAAGCTGTATATATAAGTGGCTAACAGCACTCTCAATGTTGATTCACCTGTTGATATTCCTGTACTTACCATGAGGACTCATCTAGAAACAAACGTGTTTTCTTTATTTTGTATTAAATCTGTGTTTACTCAATGCTCTTGTTGAGTTAAGTGGCTCTATCACTGCTATAGGATCAGGAAAGCAAAGAGCGTAACAAAGTGAAAGTAATGTAGATACAATGCCTGCTGAAGAGGATCATTCACAGACTGCGGGATATTTGATAGTCTCTTAATGTTACAGGCTCTCTATCTAAACTCTCAGTTAACAAATGGGAAAATAATTCTACATGTGATCTTTTGTGAAAGGAACGATCTGATATTCACTTGAATGGAACAAATAACAAGTTGTCCCTCTTTAAAGGGTTAATGTAATACAAAGAGACAGAAAACAGGAGCATTCAATATAAAAGCCTTGCTTTGGTGTCTGGTTTCCCATAAATCCACCCTGTATCTTCATGGAAGATGCAATTAGGCTTAAAGCCCCCCCCCCCCCCAGAGGCTCCCCTTCACTGTGAGTGTTGGGCACCATGGTGACCCCTCTTCAGATGACGGATCAATGACACCCTGTACTCCCAGTATGTAGTCTTTGTATTGTAGTTTTTAGGACTAATTATGCTGGGCACTCTTCAACCTGGAAGACTGAGATAATTTTGTGACAAAGGGGAAATACTGTGCTGGCTTACAATGGGTTAAAGCATATCTACCGTCAAAATTTAAAATCATATATTCATTTTTAAACGTTATTTTAATTATTTGTGGCCTACTCCTATTATCCTGAACAATCTTGAAGTCTGAGTAAAACCAAAAAAGAAGGGGTGAACCCCGCTCTTGGACTAAATATAGTGAATAGAAAAGCTGCTCCCCTCAAAGTGCAATATGCTATCTTTGTAAAAATGAGGGTTGTAAGTGATAAGGTGGTGCTTATAACAGTATAACCAAATAATGGTATTTGTGACAAATAAAGTGCACTAGTGTTTAATAATAAAACAGTAACATCTCAACACATCTTATACATAAAACTGTGCATACACCAAATATGTTGAAGAGAATGATCCAATATTATATTGAATTAATTTCAACAAAATAAATTAACTCCAAAAATGTCCATATTATTGAAGAAAGTAAAACTGAAGTGAATGGATTCTATGCACCTTCACCACTTGGAAATAATAGGAACACAAATGTGTCACCCGGTGGATATATGGTAAGTAGCCTACTCACCAACTCACCATGACCCCTTTATTACAAAGACAGGTCAGGTGAAGCTTTGACAGATTGAGGAACTGTTGCCTTCGATGGGGAAATCCTGCTTGGATATACCTGGAGTGTTTCTTCAATCCGCAGTTACTCAGGAATAAATATAGAGAGAGCGGGACCATGGCATATTATCATTAACAAAACGGCCAAATGGCCTCTTACTTTAAAAAGTGCCTTGCCTCGGCACTGGTGGGAATGAGCCTGTCAGACCGGGTAATGTCCATGTGGGGTGTCGGACGCATAGATTTGTTTTGAAGCACCTAGATTTGTTTTGAAGCACATAACTGGCTTCAAAAAAGTTGGCGCCCCTAGCCCACCCACTTGTAACATTAGCGAACCAACATTCGATATTGTCTTCCTGCTTCTCCTCCCGGCCAATCAGGACAGAAAGCCAGCCTTAAGACCGAATTGGCTGGGAGGAGAAGCCAGGAAGCTGCCCACGACCTGGATGGGGTAAGTGTGTAAGTCCTGGTGGGGGGGGGGTTGTTTGCCGCCCCCCCCCCCCCATAAATGGAGCACCAGCCGCCACTGGTTGTTTGTCAAACAAAACCAAGGAAAATCCAACAGTTTGCATTTAAAAACAGGGTTTTTTCGTTTGCACACAATTGCAAATACATGCGTAGGCTGCAGAGCCACTTCACAGCACCAGTAATATCTGCAGTCCTAACTCTATACATTTTTGAGAGCCTCCATAGTGGAAGCACATGTACAGGGCCTTGAAACAGTATTCATACTTCTTGAAATTTTCCAAATTTTGGCATGTTACAGCCAAAAACGTAAATGTATTTTATTGGGATTTTATGTGATAGACCAACACAAAGTATCACATGATTGTAAAGTGGAAGGAAAATGATAAATGTCTTTCAAATTTTTTTGCAAATAAATATCTGAAAAGTTTCGCGTGCATTTTTATTCAGCCCCCTTTACTCTGATACTCCTAACTAAAATCTAGTGGAACCAATAGCCTTCAGAAGTCACCTAATTAGTCCACCTGTGTGTAATTTAATCTCAGTATAAATACAGCTGTTCTGTGAAGCCCTCAGAGGTTTATTAGAGAACCTTAGTGAACAAACAGCATCATAAAGGCCAAGGAACACATCAGACAGGTCAGGGATAAAGTTGCAGAGAAGTTTAAGGCAGGGTTAGGTTATAAAAAAATATCCAAAGCTTTGAACATCTCACGGATCACTGTTCAATCCGTCATCCGAAAATTGAAATCGTATGGCACAACTACAAACCTACCAAGACATGGCCGTCCACCTAAACTGACAGGGCGAACAGGGAGAGCATTAATCAGAGAAGCAGCCAAGAGGTCCATGGTAACTCTATAGGAGCTGCAGAGATCCACAGTTCAGGTGAGAGAAACTGTGCACAGGACAACTATTAGTTGTGCACTCCACAAATCTGGCCTTTATGCAAGAGTGGCAAGAAGAAAGCCATAGTAATAGAATAGAAAAAATTTTGAATTTAGTTCATGGCTCTGCGTTAGATATAAAAACGGTAGAAACAAACTTTAAATGCTTATCTAGATGGTACATTACCCCAGACAAGATCAGTAGGTTCCAAAAAGGAAAATCCCCCGAATGTTGGCGAGGCTGTAGAACTGTGAACACGATGGCCCACATATGGTGGGAGTGCCCAAAAATTAAGAAATTTTGTCAAGAGATCCTTGAACTAATTAAAACAATTACTCAGAAAGTGATTGTGGAAGACCCATGGACTGTTTTGTTCCACGGGACTGAAACAATATAAGGCATCATTAATCCCTATTCTCTTGAATGAAGCGAAAAACCTTATCCCGAAAAAATGGCAGGATACTGAAAGCCCGAGGATTCGGGAGTGGATAGCTCGGGTGAATGTACAACAAAAACTGGATAGTTCAGAAATTAAAGACGAGGAAGAGGAAGTAGTAACGGACAGAGAGGGAAAATGGGCTGACTGGATGGAATTTAAAAAGTCGTGGAGATATGTTTTAGAGATAACTAAATAACACACTGAAACATTGTATGGAAGATAAATAAACGGAAAAAGATATGGATATAAGGTACCTCTAGGGTTGGTGAGCAAGGTGGGGGGGTGGCGGGAAAGGAGGGGAAAAAACACTTTTTCGAGATGTGAATTATTGATGTTAAAGAGAAATATGTTTGATACAATTTTATTTTGTAAAAAATGGAATATATATATATAATATATATAAATAAATAAAAAAAAAAAAGAAGAATGCCATTGTTGTTGAAAGAAAGCCATAAGAAGTCCCATTTGCAGGTTGTGAGAAGCCATGTGGGGGACACAGCAAACATGTGGAAGAAGGTGCTCTGGTCAGATTAAATCCAAAATTGAACTTTTTGGCCTAAATGCAAAACGCTGTGTGGCAGAAATTTAACACTGCACATCACCCTGAACACACCCACCGTGAAACATGGTGATGGCAGCTTTATGTTGTGGGAATGGGAAGTTGGATGGAGCCAAATACAGGGCAATCTTAGAAGAAAACCTTAGAGTCTGCAAAAGACTTGAGACTGGGGCAGAGTTTCACCTTCCAGCAGGACAACAACCCCGCATACAGCCATAGCTACAATGGAATGGTTTAGAACAAAGCATATTCATGTGTTAGATTGGCCCAGTCATAGTCCAGACCTAAACCCAATTGAGAATCTGTGGCAAGACTTGAAAATTGCTGTTCACAGATGCTTTCCATACAATCTGACAGAGCTTTAGCTATTTTGCAAAGAAGAATGGGCAAAAATGTAATTCTCTAGATGTGCAAAGCTGGTAGAGACATACCCCAAAAAGACTTGCAGCTGTAATTGCAGCGAAAGGGGGTTCTACAAAGTATTGACTCAGGGGGGGTGAATACAAATGCACGCCACACTTTTTCCATATTTATTTGTAAAAAAAAACATTTATAATTTTCCTTCCACTTCACAATTATGTGTTACTTTGTGTTAGTCTATCACATAAAATCCAAAAAAAAATACATTTATATTTTTGGTTGTAACATGACAAAATGTGGAAAATTTCAAGGGGTATAAATACTTTTTCAGGGCACTGTATATTAATGGATTGGAAGAGGGCAGGTGAGCCTGGAGAGAGCCCACCCCTCCCTAAAGGCACAGGGGCACACCGGACACCCAGTATATAGCACAATGGCAGCAAAGGTGTCAAGTGCGTCCCCTCACCAATAATACATCAGTAACAAACCAATGGCCACTGCTCCCACTTATAACTGGCCTTCTCAGCAAGGAGCACATGGAAGGGCGACGTATGTCAAACAAAGCCAAAGAAAATTCCCAGCTCCACTCACCAACTAGCTTGCAAACAACCAAATTATCCTGTCCATATTGTTTGCATTGTTATTACAATGCTGATGAGATAACATGAAGGTGTATGCTATGACCATGACCTATACTTCCAGCTCTCTGACACTGGATCTTTGGGTCTCCTATACAGCAGCTGGAGAGTCAACTGCCCGTCCCTTCTCTCCTTTTACCCAATCACAGAATGCTTTCTATTATGTGAACCCACTCACAACATACAATGATTTCTGTAAATAGACAGGGGAGAGGAGGGAGCATTTACTTAGCAACCACATCTCTTCTATCAGTGCCAGGAGTGTGCCAGAGGGCATGGCTATCAGCATTGGCACTGCTGATTAACAGGTCTGTAGCTTGTCAATCAGCACCAGGCCACACCTAGTCCTGCTCATGGGTTTCTGGATTGGCCGAATTGCCTCTGTTACTGATACCCTCCCACTGTGAGCTGCAGTGTCTGGGAGGGGGAGTGTGTCAGACAGGAATGAAGGAGGAATTTGCTCAGTCATGATTAGTAAAAAAAAGAATAATCTTTTTTTTTTTTTTATCTTGAAAATAATAAACAAAGAAATGTATACAAAAACCTTGCACATTCTCTTCAGAATCACACTTAGGACACAGCCTGCTGAATGTATTTCATTATTCATGGCTTTTTTGAAGCTGTATTCTTTTTATGTTTGGCTATAGGGGGTGAGTCTGAAAAATGTAAGCAAGTTTTCCTCAATTCTGATTTCCAGCATCATTTAAACCTTCAGCATTGTTATGTGAAGAATCCTCCTCCTCTGCATATCACTGCTGGAAAGTCATACAAAGTAGTCATACAAAATATAAGAAACTCTGTAACCTGCTCCTTTCTTGTTTCCATAGAGACAATTGATGGCCTTCAATCAGCTTCTCTTATTAAAAGGGATTGTATCAATGCAGGCAATGTTTCTGTGATCCTTCATAGTACCTCCTGATCAGGCAGGGCCACTGATAGGCGGATACAGCCAGCCCTCCTGTACCAGGCCTGGTCCCCATTGGCTCAGTAGGGTGGCCCCGGGGCCATATGCACCCAGGGAATGTGCTCTGCATCTCCTGCAAGATGCCCTTGGTCCAAACACTGCAACCACCTCTTCAAACTGACATCAGATAATTGAGCAATAAGCAGTGCAGAGCCATGGGAACTCTAAGGCCGGCCATACATTTCTTCTTGAAAGGAAAATCCCTCCATCGTTTTCTCCCTGTAGGGGGGCAGGGGAAGCCATCCCACCAGAAGAAGACAGTGATTACTACTAGTAGCTATACCAGCCACTAACGATTATCGTATGTAAAATCCTGCAGACTGGTTGTACCCAAGTTGATCGATCAATCAACTTGGTACATTTAGCCTGCCTATACATAATACAAATCTCGGCCGGTTCCTGCTTAACCGGCCGAGATTTGAACCATCTATGGCTGGCCTTAGGCTCCCTCTTGTCTCCTTTGTCATATGACAAAGTCGAGGGGAGACCTGGAAGGGAGGACTTCCCCTGCCATTGAAATTTCTGCTTGGTGTGTGCGGGAAGGATACAGAATTTGGCGCCCCGAGCCCACCCACCAGAAGGAAAGGGGGAGTTTTCATGCGGGTAAGTTTACTGGAGTGGGGGATGTCAGTTAGGGGAGGGGGATTCCTTGGGATGAAACTTTTGCTAAGAGGAAGGGGGTCTTTTAGGTAGAAGGAGATTTTTGCTTTTCAGGAAGGGGTTCTACTGGTTGCATGGGCTGGGTGGTGGTGGTGTTTGAGGGAGAAAGGGATTTTTACTTTGAATGTGATTTGCTTTGTTGGGGAGGTTCTGGTGGTGGGAGGATATTTTTTAGGGCTGGGGAATTTAAAGACTAATTCCTCGATTAATCGTTAATTTTTTTGATCGATCAAATTTCTTTTGATCGGTACTCACCTCTCTGCCGGCTTCTGGGTCTTCAGGGAGTTCTGTCGGAGATCCGGTGACGTCACGGACATCGACACAGACTCCTCCCCCAAGTGCCTCTGTAACGACATATTCAGCGACCCATCGCAGTTTGCTACGGAAGTGACGTTCCGTCGGCGTCGCCACCATCTTGCTACACCCCACACTCGTCTACAGTAAGGATACACTAAGAAGGGGGAAAAGCGCACATGTTGTTACACCCACCGGAGTTTGCATTTTAGACGTATTTATAACAGTAAAGTCACTTTTTATAGTGAAATACAGTCCTTAGAACTCTGACTGCTTAGATGTTGAATTTTAAAAGCAGCGAACTTCTGTCAGATTAGAAAACCTGTAAAGTGATTTTAAATGAATAAAACAGCAGCGCTAATAATCACAGTGTCTGTGAAAAAACTAATTATTTAACCTGTGTAGACAATACTGAAAAATAATCACCCTGTATAAACAGTGCTAAAAAAAACAACAACACAATTAATCACCTATATACATAAAGTGAAAAATTAAAGTGAAGTGTGATTATATATTTCTCGCAGGTGTCCAAATAAAGAAAACAAATCCAAACAAAAGTCCATAAACTATTACTTGTAGTGATAATGTTTCAAAAAGTGACAGAAAAAAGTGAATGAAAAATCTTGAAGCAAATAAAGTTTTGAAGTGTCTTTAAACAAAATTCTTGAAGTGACTTGAAAAAATATCTTCCACCACACCACCTGTGTTCAGTGCTACCGCACCCTAAGGAAACGCACTCACCAGCAGTATATGCCTTGCACTCTCATGCTCGGCCAACTCGCTTAATAGCTCCACATGGGTCCCTAATGATTAAGTCACTTCGACAAAACATGTCTAGGTATGGTAACATGGCAACTGTGAGGAGCATTTAACATTCAACGTTCCAGTTACTGGGTGTGCTGTGCCGTTTGAAGTGAAGTGAAAGAGAAAGGAGACAGCGTGGAGCGTGGACACTTCAAAACTTTATTTGCTTCAGGATTTTTCATTCACTTTTTTCTGTAACTTTTTGAAACATTATCACTACAAGTAACAGTTTATGGACTTTTGTTTGGATTTTTTTTCTTTATTTGGACACCTGCAAGAAATATATAATCACACTTCACTTTAATTTTTCACTTTATGTATATAGGTGATTAATTGTGTTGTTGTTTTTTTAGCACTGTTTATACAGGGTGATTATTTTTTAGTATTGTCTACACAGGTTAAATATTTAGTTTTTTCACAGACACTGTGATTATTAGCGCTGCTGTTTTATTCATTTAAAATCACTTTACATTATTTATCTATTTAAGTAGCTGCTTAGTTTATTTTTATACACATAGGTGTTTTAAGTAATTTTTCTTTGTGCGCAGTGGTGGTGTGGAATAGTAGGAGCGCAAACTATTTTATCATACCAGTTTATTTAGATTAGAAAACCTGTTAGATGAGCAGGGTTGCCGCTGCTTTTAAAATTCAAGATCTAAGTAGTCAGACGGAGTTGTAAGTACTGTATTTCACTATATAAACTGACTTTACTGTGCGTTATAATTAATCGAAATTAGTCTATTAATCGATTAAAAAAAAATTGATTAACCGGTTCCCGACTGGCTCCTGTAGATATACATCGGCAGAATGTCACGGCTACGTTACTTTGAATTTCCTGCCGTGTGCGCGCGTGCGCCTGCTGAGAGCTCCGTGACCGTGGTCGCGGGTCCCGCGGACTCGATCACCGCAGGGATACCCACGATCGTGTCACGGAGCTCAAGAGCGGGGAGATGCCGATGTAAACAGCATCTCCCCGTTCTGCCTAGTGACAGCACACTGATCGTCTGCTCCCTGTCATCTGGAGCAGCGATCAGTGTGGTGTCACATGCCCATAGGAACACTTAACCCCTACACTGCCACCTAGTAGTTAACCCCTTCACTGCCAGTGACATTTTTACAGTAATCAATGCAATTTTATTGCATCGATCGCTGTATTAATGCCAATGGTCCCAAAAATGTGTCAAAATTGTCCAATGTGTCCGCCAAAATGTCGCAGTCACGATAAAAATCTCTGATCGCCGCCATTACTAAAAATGTATTAATAAAAATGCCATAAAACTATCCCCTATTTTGTAGACGCTATAACTTTTGCACAAACCAATCAATAAACGCTTATTGCGATTTTTTTTTTTACCAAAAATATGTAGAAGAATACGTATTGGCCTAAACTGAGGAAAAAAATTTTTTTTTATATATTTTTGGGGGATATTTATTATAGCAAAAAGTAAAAAATAATGCATTTTTTTCAAAATTGTCGCTCTTTTTTTGTTTATAGCGCAAAAAATTAAAACCGCAGAGGTGATCAAATACCACCAAAAGAAAGCTCTATTTGTGGGAAAAAAAGGAAAACATTTTTAATCAGTAACAGCCCTAATATTTTTGCTTGAAGAGAGAGATTTTGGGGGGTTACTTGTGACAAAGGAGGGTTTTGAAAGTGATTTTTACTTGATGTAGGGGGGAATTTTATTGGCAAATAATTTTGCTTGGGTGGAAGAGGGGGAAATATTTTCTTTGAGGGGGAATACTGTAGTTCAATTTTTAAACACGGATAGATTTCTTTGCTTCCCCTAAAAAAAAAACTTTCCCCTTTCCCTAACAAGTTTTTAATTAGTGTACAGTGCATGCTGTGCTGTCCAGTGCTGAAGAGGAGTGATATGGAACCTGTAAAAAATTGCAGAAAAGATGGAGGCACTTGAGGATGATGTGCCGAAGGACAGCAAGACATGGCGAACAGGTAGGTAAGATTGCCATACAACTACAGTTCCACTCAGTAATCCTGACCTCTGCATTCTGTCAGGATTGTGGGTAACCTGCTCCTGACCACTGCACTGTGTATACAAGCCTGTACTTTAAAGGTAAATTCCACCTTTTGTGAAAACTGTGATTAATGCACTCACATAAATAGGGCACATTATTATTATTTTTTCAATTGAAGCCTGCAGAGCATTGCAATCGCTCTGTATGTGGCCTACTCCTGACACCTGTATTTTGTACATTGCATACACCTGACCCCAGCACTCTGTACCCACTTCTCACCCCTCTACTCTGTACATTACATATAGTGTGATTCAAAAAGGATATTCATAATGAAATGAACCTAACACAACTGTATTAACATGAAAAGACACATTAACTGTCCAAGTTTTACCTCTGTTCTATAAATGTTCGATGTGGGGCCCTGAGCACCAGTGGTGACACGACAGATGATGCCTTTTACCATTCTTGTCACTTTCACCTTTGTGGGTTTTTTTTTTGGAGGGGGGGGTTGCCCCTTACAATAGTGGCCAGATAGAGGAAGATTGCCCCTTATAATATATTGGTGGTCAGTGGGAGTAAGACTGCCCCTTTTACTATATGATTGGGCAATGGGAGGAAGCATCCTCCTTACAATGGAGTGTCCCTTACAACTCGTGTCCCTTATATTATATTGATGGTCCATGTGAGGAAGAATACACCTTATATTATATTGATGGTCCATGAGATGAAGAATGACCCTTATATTATATTGATAGTCAATGGGAGAAAGAATGGCCCTTATATTATATTACTGGTCCACTGTCCATGGGAGGAAGAATGCCCCATTTTATTGATGTGAGAAAGAATGCTAATTACAATAGGGCTCATGGGAAGAAATTTCCCTTATATTATGTTAGTGGTCAATGGGAAGAAGAATGCTAATTACAATGAGGCTCTTGATAGGAAATGCCTGTTATATTATATTAGGGGTCAGCGAGTGAAAGAATGCCCCTTAGGACCTGTGCGGGCAGGCTTTTGCTGGCATCAGAACTGTTTCTGACCTCATATAGGTCAACGAGAATGCAAAAGTAGCTTGAAGCAGGTCAAATGGAGCTCAGAATCAGTTCAGCTTTAGGCCTAATGAACATGTCAATACATTTTGATTGATCTCAGAATTGTCTCAAACCTTTGTCCATTCAAACAAGCACAATGCTAGGGAGTGAGCAGAATTCAACACCAATATGCATGCTGTAAGGGCAAAACGTTCTTTCACTGACCGCCATTGAAAGGGACTTTAAGAATTTCCGTCAGTGGTCAGTGGCGAAAATGCCCCTTAAACTTGAGAGGGAGGACAAAATGCCTTTATACTGTAAACATGCAATATGACATATGAGAAAAGCAACAATAAACGCACCCAAGATTATTGTGCTAGTTATTTCCTAAAATAGCATTAGCTTCCGGTTGGTCATAACTGTGAGTTTCAATAAGACATTGAAGAAATCAGGAAAATAAGTAATTTATGGTAAAATTACAAATGATTGATTCATTAGATTAAAAAATAAATGGATAAAAGAGATTCATCTGAAATAATGTTTTTCCAAGGTTAAAGCAGAGCTTGCACCTCTGCCACTTATAGTAACAATCCAGCTCCAATAAAATGTTAGATTCTTGTTTTGTATAAAGCAGGGAAGGGATAGAGCCTTTTGTCAGATTTTCTTTGCCATCTGTGTTGGAGAGATTTCACCTCACTTTCAGGGAGGACAGGAAGTGATGGGAAGTCTCTCCGAGAGTGATGTAGAAATCTTTTTCTAAAGTGGAGAAGCGTAAAAACTTCTTGTAATGCTTTTATTGCAGTATGTGCCTTTCTATTCTAATGACAACCACACCCCCGTTTCTTCTACAGGTGTCATGGGGATAGTACGTGAGGGGACATTTCCAATGGATATAAATGCAGAAACAAAAACCTGGGAGAAATGGTCATTTTTGTCACAATACTCGCTAAAGATATTTCCCACCACCTGTCCTGAAGTGAAGTAAAATCACTGCCTGGCAGAGGCTCTAAGAGGCAAAAAGGAAGTTCTGGACAGCCGCACTCTGGAATAAAGCCTTTATTTGTAAAAAGTAGAAACAGATACAAGCTACAGCAAAAAATGGAACAAACGAACTGACGCGTTTCACACTTCAGCTCGTTTGTCCTATTTTTTGCTGTGGCTTTTATCTGTTGGACTTTTTACAAATAAAGGCTATATTCTGGAGTTCGGCTGTCCAGAACTTCCTTTTTGCTTAGCCAGCACCTGGTGTTCCAGTTTCAAGGAGAGTTCTATATCCACATTTCCACCTGGAGCGGTGATCCCCTTCCCTGGCAGAGGCTCTAACTCGTCCCTGCTCTTATCTAAAACAAAAAAAATATTTTTTATGAACATAGGCCATGCATAGAAGTAATGGTTACACACTAAAGTAATATTTACGTTTGAAAACTGAGTATTTTTCTTTATCAATGATGCTCATTAAAGTTTTCAAAGACAAGAAGTGAATGCAATTAACATTATATAGTTACATAGTTACATAGTTAGTTAGGTTGAAAAAAGACACAAGTCCATCCAGTTCAACCACAAATAAAAAAAAAAATAAAAAAAAAATATATCATACAATCCCATATACCCCATTCTATACCCACAGTTGATCCAGAGAAAGGCAAAAAAAAACCCCAGCAGAGCATGCTCCAATTTGCTAAGCAGGGGAAAAAATTCCTTCCTGATCCCCCGAGAGGCAATCGGATTTTCCCCGGATCAACTTTACCTATAAATGTTAGTACCCAGTTATATTATGTACATTTAGGAAAGTATCCAGGCCTTTCTTAAAGCAATCTACTGAGCTGGCCAGAACCACCTCTGCAGGGAGTCTATTCCATATTTTCACAGCTCTTACTGTGAAGAAACCTTTCCGTATTTGGAGATGAAATCTCTTTTCCTCTAGACGTAAAGAGTGCCCCCTTGTCCTCTTTGTTGACTGTAAAGTGAATAACTCAACACCAAGTTCACTATATGGACCCCTTATATATTTATACATGTTGATCATATCCCCCCTTAATCTCCTCTTATCAAGGGTGAATAAATTCAGTTCCTCTAATCCAGGGGTGCCCAACCAGTGGCCCGGGGGCCACATGTGGCCCGTGGAGCCCTCTGATGTGGCCCGCGACCTCCTGCTCTGGGATGGAGTAGAATAGAATACTGTTATTAATATTAAGTTTATTACTAAAATCACAGTGTCTATATGGGCATATCTGTTCGCAGTGGTTACTGGGCTGCTTTCAAACTGATCGGCAGGTGCAGAGCAGTGCCCCTGAGGGTTAACTGCACTAAGCCATAGGCCCCTTTCACACGGTCAGTCCGACCCAATTGGACTCTCCATTTACCTCTAAGGAGTAGCAGATGTAACTGGACTTGTGTAGAGTGGGCTCTATAGAGTAGAGTGGGCTGCCATGCACCCGCTCCGCTCATTGTGGCCCGCAACCGGTTACCAAGTCGCTTAGGTGGCCCTCGCTCTTCAAAAGGTTGGGCACCCCTGCTCTAATCTTTCCTCATAGCTGAGCTCCTCCATGCCTCTTATCAGTTTGGTTGCCCTTCTCTGCACTTTCTCCAGTTCCCCAATATCCTTTTTGAGAACTGGTGCCCAAAACTGAACTGCATATTCCAGATGAGGTCTTACTAATGATTTGAACAGGGGCAAAATTATATCTCTCTCTGGAGTCCATACCTCTCTTAATACAAGAAAGGACTTTGCTCGCTTTGGAAACCGTAGCTTGGCATTGCATGCTATTATTGAGCTTATTATCTACCAAAACCCCCAGATCCTTCTCCACTACGGATCCCCCCAGTTGTACTCCCCCTAGCATGTATGATGCATGCATATTCTTAGCCCCCAAGTGCATAACTTTACATTTATCAACATTAAACCTCATCTGCCACATAGTCAACCAATTAGACAGAGCATTGAGGTTGGCTTGTAAATTGGAGACCTCCTGTCTCCTGTCTCATTGCATTGCATGATAGCAAAGGACAGATACAATGCCATTTATCCTCTCCCATTCAGAATACCTAAACTGAGTATTTTTAATGTAACCTCTGTCACTAGATTAAATAACTTCAAAGAGCATACCCCCTTAAAAAATAGTGGCTTAAACTTGCTTCTCTGTCTCTTTTTTTGTTGAAACTTTGATATGTTAAAGAGCGCCAGTTGCTGCTACAATCTGACACTTCCGGGTGTGTCAGATAGCTTGTGCCCTACTGGGCACTATGCTTTTTCCCAACAACCCCACTAAAACCACAGAACATTACAGTGACATTGCAGTCAGCAGGAGGAACCAGGGTACAGTGGACACACAATCTGACACACCCAGAAGAGAGCAGTGGTCCCCAGCACTCTTCAAGAGAGTGAGGTTTCAATACTCTGTCCATAGGACAGGTAAGTACAAATCACCATCCTTTACTGTAAACTGCACTTTGAAGTTCTACGAACTAGTGACAGGGTCACTTTAAGAGAAAATGACTGATGTAAAATACCGAACTCAAGATTGTACACGTAAAGCAACCAAACAGATGTCAGTGCATTGAAACACATTACAGAAAGATGAAAATATTTTTACCTCTCTACCCCCACCCCCCATGGACATTGTTTTTAGGTCATAACTGTGTTTAGGAGTCATGCTTTGTGAGCCCAATACACTCCATCAATAAGTTTTAGTGTCGTGGTGTTTGAAATGTTTGTGTTTGAGTCTCTGCAGGCCCCTGCTTATAGTATTTGAACATATTTCATTAATCAAGACACCAAATGCCAAAGTAAGATGTTTTCCCCGCCATCCAAGGGTATCCCCATCTGTCACTTGCTGGGCCCTGGCATCTGGGATCTACAAACCTGTCACTTTTCTGGAACGAAGTGCAACATCAGACCTTAATATGTCGACTTAATCTATGTATCCTGATGAAATGTGGTCCAGACTCCCTACGCTTCCAGCTCCTGTGTACAGAGCGATATAATAGGTGGCGTTTTCCGTCTGTTGATGCACGCTGCCTTATGTCTCGGACACTCTGTGTTTTGATGGATGTACTTAGAAGAAAAACCACATAGACATCCTTTATTTCTACTTTCCCAAGCAATAAAACCTACCATAGAATTAAAGTACTCCAGCAGAGGTGTAAGCAAAAGAGGGCAGCAGAAGCAACAAGGGCCACAATATCACACTGAACAAAGGCAAAAATAGAACTGCCTATTTATAAATTGGCAAAGGGTTGATCTGAGGATAATTACCACTTTTTCTCCATCAAAAGCACATTGTAGTATTTATAAAATGTTTTCTTGGGTCAAGTTTATCTATTGCTCATCCAACCAAGCCGCGCTCGCTCCCAACACCTTGATCTCTAATCCTTCAATAAAAAATATAGAGCTTACTAACATTTGCCATATTTGTAACAGTGCTCTCAAGTAATATATCTTCCCGATAAAGCTAATTGTGAAACACGTTGAAGTTAACTGCTTGTGTACTACACATGGTATAAACAACCACCTGATACCATTATGATATATGGACACCTTTGCACAATTTTGAATGGTTTGCCTGTATCATGTTTATTGACAATGTCTCAGTTATTTTAATGAATGGGAACCTTTTATCATGATTTATGTAATAAAATAATGTAAATGTTGTGCATATACAGGGTTAGAGAAGCGCCACACTCCTGAACAGCCAGCATGGTTATAGACATGAGAATGGTCCCGGCCCGGGTCTCTGCCAGAAGCCACCCATATGATGTGTTTCGTCTTACTCACCAGAGCTTGACCACCCTAGCATTGTTACAAATATGGCAAATGTTAGTAAGCTCTATATTTTTCATTGAAGGATTAGAAATCAAGATGTTGGGTGTGAGTGGGGCTTGGTTGGATGAGCATCTTCTGACGGAGACCCATGGGCTGAGGCCCTTGTCATGTCTATACCAAGCTGGCTGGCTGGGAGTGAGGCACTTCTCTAACCTGCATAGGCATTGTTTTGGATAAGCTTGTTTGGCAGCCTGTACCATTTACCTGATGACTGCAGGAGTTGTTTCTCTAGATTTGATCAGTGTTCCATGTCTAGAACCTAATTGTTGTATTATATGGTTTCTGGTCTCACCATTTTTCCTTACTGTATCTTATATTGGGATGTAGTGTAATTTTGGTCTTTCCCCAATCCTCACTGCATTCTATATTTCCGTGTTGAATTCCATAAACAGCATGAGCAAATGGCAACGAAGGGAAGGTGTAGCTCTGTGCAGCCATTTTACAATACAAGCATCTTTCCCAGACTGTAAAGATAATCCTTGACCTCCACTGCAGCTTAGTATTACATCTTTTTCAAGAACTCTACAAAAATTCGTAAACAGAGTCCAATTGTGTATTATTGATATGAACAGGATGAGTCCATTACTCAACCGAAAGGATGTGTCTTGAGGTATCACAATTATGAAGAGACCGCTACCATCATCCAAACACACTGCCTCTTACCCTCTTACCTAGGTAGATAGTAATAAGCATGGATATAATTCAATAACAGCTCCTCAGCGACATGGGGATATACTCTGCAGCTCCTCCACAACATTCAATACCCAATTGAAAAGAGAAAAGAACTCCTCATAGTACAGACATGCAGATAGTAATTTATTGCAATAAAAGCCAAAAGCGATTACACTTACTGTTCAGAGAGATTAACAGGCAGTAATTGAAACGTCCAGTGTTTCCAACCCACAAAATGTCCGCTGTGTCCCAGCACATGAGTCGCGTCACTGACTCCCCCTACGCGTTTCATCATCAATAACGTTGTCAGGGGTGTGGCTAATGCAGTGGCCATTTTGTGGGTTGGGAATACTGGACTTTTTCTTTACTGCCTGTTTATCTCTCTGAAATGAGAGTGTAATCACTTTTGGCTTTTATTACAATACATTACTATCTGGATGTCTGCACTATGGGGAGTTCTTTTGTGTCTGCACATCTCTGGGAAGAAGCCACTGGTACAGTGACTGCACTTGATTTAGTGTATACTCAGCACATATAGGGTAATAGGTTTTTATCAACCACTGTGAGATGCTGAAGCGCCATGTGGTGAAGGCATATTATTGTGCCCTGGTAGCCAGCGGTTTGTATCTAATGGAGCATGCTCCTGTGTGTATTTACTGGCATTACCTGGGTAAGGTTCCAACCTCTCAGGTGAGACATCAACCAGGCGTATCTCCCCCATATCCAGCTCTGGTGTCCCACATGTCCAGTAACCGAGAACCTCTCTGTAGGATTGCTAAGATTGAGACACCACACCTACAAGGAAATTTTCACCCCATTGATGTGTCATCTGGCCAACAAACATCTTATTATGCATAATTGCCAGCCTCCTGGGTACCTGCACCATATTAAATTAGTTATGTCAATACATGTCAAACATTAAAAACCTTTCCTTCTTTCAATTCCTCCCTCCATAAAAATAAAACATATTTTACATTTCTTGTTCTGACTGATTGAAGGTTATATTTCTTCCCCAACCTCTAACCCATTGCACTTGTATTTACAGTGCGTTTGCATTCCCAAATGACAGGAGAGACTCCGGCAAAATGTTTCACAAGTCTTGTTGATAGGCATAGTCTTTCAGATTCAGCTTTAGCACAAAATTTTCCATAAGAAAAATAAACCTTATATTGCAAGTATTAATCTGAATCTTTTTGTTTGTTCCTTCTCTCCTGAATGTTTATCAGAACAATTTTGCGGTGTGGCACAGACAAACTGCCAACCAGAGGAACATCTGTAATCCATGTTCCAGAGACCTCTCCAATCTCGCTCCACCAGGACTCTGGAAGTGAAAAACAAGAGCAGAATCAAATTCTTATCCACAATATCTGCTTGCTTGCTATGTTTACCCTCCTTGAGACCCAGGAACTTAGTATTCATGGCATCTGCAACTCTGACCAAATTATCAAAACAATCATGACTTCTTTAGAATGAACCCACTCTAAAATGGATCCCCATGGTAAGAACAAAAATGTAAAAAAAATTAACGTGAATGTTGTTTCTCAAAAATTCTCATTTTAAATGCTAAAAAAAAACAATGCATTTATCTGTATCTTAAGACCTATGCACTAACACCCCTTTCAGGTGGACAAAGCCTAAACCTTTTGGAAAATAAAAACAAAGAAAAAAAAAAATGAACTCCAGCGGCTAGAATGGCTTCCTACCAACTCTTGTCTTAAGCCTCGTACACACGATCGGATTTTCGGACAATTGTTGTCAGATTTTCCACAGACAAATGTTGGCTAGCAGGTTTTAAAATTTTCCGCGGACAAATGTCTGTTGTCGGATTTTCCGAGCGCGTGTACACAAGTCCATCGGACAAAAGTCCAAAGAACAAACACGCATGCTCGGAAGCAAGGACAAGCCAGAAACGGTCCGTCTTGTAAACTAGCTTTCATAATGAATGGAGAATTAATATTCGTGACATGACAAATTATGAAATCTCGAAATGCATAATAATGAGGCTGCTTTGCTGGTGATACTGATGAAATTGCAATAACATTTTCAAAGGCTTTTTTTTCTAGTGATAGTGATTTTTCTAGTGATATCAAGAAAAATATATATATATTTTTTTGGGCTAGTTACCACAACACCATTATCCCATAGTTTTTAAGATCAAAGATACAACTATGTTGGTGTCCCTTGTCAATTTTACATTGTATTTTTTTTAAATGTAACTGCCTACTCCGATTTGAAGTAAAACACATAGCCAAGTATTATTCTACACAATTTTTTTTTATTGTGCATTAAAAAAAGAAAACAAAAAAAAATTAGACATGCTATCTGCCAATAGAACTTAACCAAAAATGCATTCTATGCATCCAAAAATATAGAAAATATACCAAATCAAATCATTATTCAACCAACAAAAATAATGTCAAAGCAATAACTCCAAGGCCAATAATAAATAACATGTTTTCTCCTCTGATTCTGCAACATGTCTGGTTGACGAACGGCTGTTCAGAAACGAAATGAAAAGCGCAAAATGAAAAGCGTAAAATGAAAAGCACGAATCAACACTCACCAAACTTCTACTAACACGAAATTACCAGAAGGAGCCCAAAGGGTGACGCTAAAGAGCTGGAAAACCATGTAGTACGTCACTATGTTCATGACTGCGAGAGAATGCATCTCACCAGGTTTTGCGCATTCCACTCACTGATTAAATATTTCATAGAACTTTCAGGACCACTCACGTAAGGCTTCAGAATTCACGAACCAGCGCAAATCTTGTCCACCGTAGAGAAGGCTTTCAGTTCTAGGTGTAGTTGATTCCTAAGCTTATAGGGACTCAAGACAAAAATACATTAGGGTTTGGATTCTGTGCAGAAATAAATTCCACGCGCCTTCTGCGGTGCCAAATGAAGTAATTGGTACAATAAATATTATTCAAGGGTAGTTACGTATTCCCCTCTATTTATTGCATATATGTATTAACTTGTCTATTCCCATAGTTAGCTAGTTTATTAAAACTCTGATAAGCACAATGATATAAGGTTCGCTATAAAAACGAATACACTGCTTAGTAAAACAATGTCTTATATGCTAGCATGGAAATATTATAGATAATTTTACAGAGTATATGACAAAAGAACAACAAAGATACTTATCACAATGCTTTCCTCGAGATATTGTTTTGTCGGCTGGGCTCAGGGTGGAAAAAGAGAGAGCCATGCGGCTCAGAGAGCCACCAGACTTGAGTCAAGTGCGAAAAGGGTAGAGAGGAAGCTCTTTGACTCGTTCAGTCCTTTTATACTTCAATCATATACCATCCAGACCCAACCCCATTGCCATCCCATCTAGACTTTTGACGAATCACAGTACTTATGGGGCAGTCCTCCTCAATATATTATATTACTGTCCGTCCTGCTGTATTTGTCTCTAGGGGCAGCATTGACCATGTATCATCTCTAGGTGCCTGTTGATCCTTTGATCTTTGTCACCCACTTTTATCAATCATTCTGGCAGCCATGGCTCTCTTTGAAGATTGCTTGCAGTGTATTATCACACCAGTCGGCCCAGAGCTAAGCTCTTTTTAAGGCCTTGCTACCTTTCAGATGCAGATTCTGATATGCTACAAAGCTTTGATGTGTAACTGGTTACATTCCAACTTGGGGCCATCTGTCTGTATCAACCAGGGAATGAAATACCAGAAATATGATATTAAACCATGTTGCCTTCCAACAGCTTTTCTGTCTCCCCCCTCACCCCCTCCTTCCTACATGTCAGCTCGTGTCTGTGTCTCCATCTCCGCCCACCCGCCCCCCACCGCTTCTAGGAAAATTACAAATCTTTTTTGCTCACTGCCAGATACTCTTTCATATCCTGGCAGAGCACACTGTACCTTTCTTTTAGAAAAAGGAGCGCTGTAAATACCGTTTTAGCGCTGTCCTCAGGCTGGTCACATGACTCTTGGCTGGTTTCCATGGCTACTACTGGAGAGACTGAGTGGCCATGTGATCTCCTTGGCCGACGTCAGAGGGAGATCACGGCCCCTCCTGCAGTATGCTTCCATCAGAGCTGTACAGCGGCCGTGTGTCATGTGACTGGCCTAAAGACAGCTCAAAAGCAGTATTTACAAAGCTCGTTTTTCTATAAGAAATGTACAGTGTGCTCTGCCAGGCTCTAATAGAGAGTCTACCAGAGTTTGAGTTATATGGGTTAACAAACCCTTTAAACAGACTTTTGAAAGGTCATACATACATACATATAATGTTTCAACCAACCGCTATATGAACCCTCAGATGGAGCAGTCCACATGACCAGAACACAGACTGTAAAAGGAAGGAAAGGAATCCTACAAAGAAGGTCGCCTAGCAGAACACCATGGTTGAATAAGATAAATATATTATAGAAAATGCACCCTCATAATTCCAAAAGAAATATTATTGAAATCCAAGTGAAAAAACAATCTTCCAAAAAAGATTTTAAATGCAGCTGCACATACATCCATACACTCCAGCAATCGCACTAAAATGCAGATAAGAACTCAATAATTCAATATGATTCCTAGATTGTACTAAAGTGTGTATATTCACTGGCGTAGATATTCAAGAGTAGCTTCGGGTTGGAATAGTCCAGACTAGTTTCAGTGGCGGCCTGTCCGTACTGAGCACAGGGGTGCCATCCCCCGATCCATGCGCCCGGCCCCTAATCTACATGCAGTGTGCCCGACGCATACATTTCAATGTTTTTTTTTTTAAGCACATGATTAGAGCCTGAGGCTCCAATTGGTTAAAAAAAAAGGGTGGGCTTGGGGGCGAAGAGCACTGCGCATTGAGCCCACCCAGTTGTGTGACTATAGCAAATTAATATTCGCCATTGTCCTACTGATTCTTCTCCCAGTAAATTAGGAAGTGGGTCCTGAGTCCTACCAATTTGCCAGGGAATCTTAGGACTCCCAGGCAATCGGGTCTCAGAACCCACTTCCTGTTTGGCTGGGAGGAGAAGCAACGGCCCTGCAGCAAGGAGCAGCAGCCCTACCCCAGATCCTTGTCATCTGCCTCCTAAGGTAAGGAGTCCTCTGACTGCCTCCTTCCCATCCTTCTCCCGCGGGGGGGAGGGGGGATCGGCGCCTTCCTGTCCATCTCCCGCAGGGGGGGTTTTGCCGCCTTCCCATCCATCTCCCGTGAAATTAATTTGGCATCAGTCTCTAGCAATCCACTGTACAACAGAGCTCAGACTGGAGAGAGAGAAGCAGCACAAGATCAAAATCAGTTGAGAAGGAGATAGATAGGGGAAGAGGGCAGAGTGGCAGAATGATGAGCTTATCAGTATGCTGCTTCTCCTTTCACTGTCCAATCTCATGCTGGGGGAGGGACAAGATCTGTAAGTGTTTCTTAACTGCAACTCAAGTCTCATGCCTTGCCAGACAAGGCTTTGCTGTCTGGTAGAGCTGTGTAAATCTCAGGACTGGATGGACAGAAATAAAAATCATGTAGCAGTTAACAGAGGTCCTATTTATGTATTTAATCTATGTATTTACCTATCTGATTTAAGTTCAGGCTTCAAATCTCATATAAGATTTTAGTGATTGGTTTTACATATACTTCAAGAATCAAAATCCTACCTACATTTTAAACACAGAATTCTTCAATTCAGCGCAGCTTGTGAATGAAAACGATCCACGCTTTTCACGTCCGGAGGCTTTTACCAGAGACACACTGCAATGCCAGTTATTCATGCTGATTTATATACTAGAGTATGAAAACCGACAAGCACAGCCTGAGTGCAAAGTAGGTATCTGTGCCAGAGCTTGGTTTTGATCAAAAGGTACAAAGCCTACGGGAGCTTCTCCAAATAATTTGTAAAAACAAGTGCACTAGCGAGGTAATAACG
>CM053029.1:190468484-190649848 GCA_028564925.1 Lithobates sylvaticus | reverse complement strand
CCTTACATCAGGGTCCCCAGAGCCCCCCTTACATCAGGGTCCCCAGAGCCACCCTTACATCAGGGTCCTCAGAGCCCCCCTTACATCAAGGTCCCCAGAGAGCCTCCCCCTACATTAGTGTCCCCAGAAAGCCCCCCCTCTTACATTTGGGCCCCCAAACAGCTGACTCCCCCCCCTTGCAGAGGTTCCCCTGTACCTTGCTGGTGGAGGTGGGGGCAGCGATCGGCAGCTATATGGTGTCCACAGGCAGAAGGATCTCCCTGGGGCTTGTAGTTCTATCTCCGAATGTATACAGCGGAGAGGGGAGGGGCCTCTGACCCGGGCATCAGCAACAGTGTTCAAGCAGAGTGAAAGTGAAACTGATACCTGCCTGGGCCAGAGGCCCCTCCCTTCTCCTCTCCACTGTATACACTGAGAGTACTACAAACCCCAGGGAGATCCCACCGCCCACTCAGGCACCATAGAGCTGCCGATCGCCGCCTTCCACCTCCTCCCACCTCTCCTCTCTGCACTCTAAACGGCCAGCCAGAGGTGCAGGGGGGGATGCTGGGTCTTGGGGGCCCCCCCACAGCGGCGGGGCCCTAAGCAGCTTGCATAGTGTGCCTATAGGGCCGATCGGCTCTGGTTACATGACAACTGTGAGGAGCATTTAACATTCAACGTTCCAGTTACTGGGTGTGCTGTGCCGTTTGAAGTGAAGTGAAAGAGAAAGGAGACAGCGTGGAGGGTGAGACATATTGGTATTAACGCCGGGTCCGCCGAGACCATAATATATCGGGTCACCACTGCTGGGTCCTTGTTTCCTGTTGAAAAGATTATGCTGAAGTGCCTTATTTTTATATGAAGGATGTGAGTACAATGGTTGAGGAATTTTGTGTGCTGTTGAAATAAATGGTTTACTCTACTTCACTATTGGAAGCATCTCTTTTTTCCTTATATGTGGAGTGCAATTATCTAACATTCTGTCTGGATCCATATCTGTGACCCATGTGGAGCTATTAAGCGAGTTGGCCGAGCATGAGAGTGCAAGGCATATACTGCTGGTGAGTGTGTTTCCTTAGGGTGCAGTAGCACTGAACACAGGTGGTGTGGTGGAAAAAAAAAATGTGTCAAAAATGTGTCAAAATTGTCCAATGTGTCCGCCAAAATGTCGCAGTCACGATAAAAATCTCTGATCGCCGCCATTACTAGTAAAAAAAAATGTATTAATAAAAATGCCATAAAACTATCCCCTATTTTGTAGACGCTATAACTTTTGCGCAAACCAATCAATAAACGCTTATTGCGATTTTTTTTTTTACCAAAAATATGTAGAAGAATACGTATTGGCCTAAACTGAGGGAAAAAAATTTTTTTTTATATATTTTTGGGGGATATTTATTATAGCAAAAAGTAAAAAATAATGCATTTTTTTCAAAATTGTCGCTCTTTTTTTGTTTATAGCGCAAAAAATTAAAACCGCAGAGGTGATCAAATACCACCAAAAGAAAGCTCTATTTGTGGGAAAAAAAGGAAAACATTTTTAATCAGTAACAGCCCTAATATTTTTGCTTGAAGAGAGAGATTTTGGGGGGTTACTTGTGGCAAATGAGGGGTTTTGAAAGTGATTTTTACTTGATGTAGGGGGGAATTTTATTGGCAAATAATTTTGCTTGGGTGGAAGAGGGGGGAATATTTTCTTTGAGGGGGAATAATGTAGTTCAATTTTTAAACACGGATAGATTTCTTTGCTTCCCCTAAAAAAAAAACTTTCCCCTTTCCCTAACAAGTTTTTAATTAGTGTACAGTGCATGCTGTGCTGTCCAGTGCTGAAGAGGAGTGATATGGAACCTGTAAAAATTGGCAGAAAAGATGGAGGCACTTGAGGATGATGTGCCGAAGGACAGCAAGACATGGCGAACAGGTAGGTAAGATTGCCATAATGTGCAAGTATAGCATACTTGCACATTATGCCAAGTGCCATACAACTACAGTTCCACTCAGTAATCCTGACCTCTGCATTCTGTCAGGATTGTGGGTAACCTGCTCCTGACCACTGCACTGTGTATACAAGCCTGTACTTTAAAGGTAAATTCCACCTTTTGTGAAAACTGTGATTAATGCACTCACATAAATAGGGCACATTATTATTATTTTTTCAATTGAAGCCTGCAGAGCATTGCAATCGCTCTGTATGTGGCCTACTCCAGACACCTGTATTTTGTACATTGCATACACCTGACCCCAGCACTCTGTACCCACTTCTCACCCCTCTACTCTGTACATTACATATAGTGTGATTCAAAAAGGATGGTCCATGAGAGGAAGAATGACCCTTATATTATATTGATAGTCAATGGGAGAAAGAATGGCCCTTATATTATATTACTGTTAAAAGTACACAAATAAATGTGTGATGAGTGCGCTTGTATCAACCTTAAAACAAAATTCAAAAAACCTGTACAACACTTAGAATATATAGTGTATACACCGTGATTAATAAAAACCTGTGTAGTGCAGTGATTTAAAATACGCTTTTAGACCTCCAATTGTTGTTTGGATAGAGGGTTAAAATAATGGATATAAATGTGTCAAGTTTCTCCTATAGATCCTGAAACATTTTTGGTGATTATCCTGAGTTTATTTAATGAGGCACTTGAATGATTGCTGGTGAGAGGTATCAATTACCTATTGCTCAATGTAGAGCTGGTGCCAATAAATGAACAATTATTTGAGTATATAAAAATAGGGTAAATTAATGCATAAATAACTGCTGTCTTTGTTACAGCCGCCGATGCTCAAATTAATGAAGAATATTTCTATGCATTTACCCGGTATCCTACCAGGCTGAATCAATCTGTATCATTACATGCAGAAAAAGGAGATTGAATGCAGGAAGTTGCTGCTCACAATATGAATGGTGCACAAGTAAAAGGAGAAAAAAAGACAAATGGAAAAAAAAAAAAAAAAAAAACTGACACTTTCCTTTTCTGCTGACACCTCCAGGTGCTGTTCGTTTTCTGTCTTTTACGCTGTGCTTACAGGCACTTCCAGTCAGTTTGCATATGGGGAGAGAAAGAAACATACACCATTGCGCAGTATTTCCTAAAAAGAAATGTGTGTGTGTGCTGTGACCAGTGAGCGGTAATCTACTCACATACACCCGGTAATGGTACAGCGATAGCCGAATGCTTGTCAGGCTTTTTTGCTACAGGGCTGGATGCCCTGCTCGTCCACACTCTGCGTGCTGCGGTGATGTCACTAGGCTCCTCCTCCCGACGCTTTGCATTACAGTCACGTAACGTTTTTCATCCCTTGAAAACGTTACGTGACTGTAATGCAACGCGTCGGGAGGAGGAGCCTAGTGACATCACCGCAGCACGCAGAGTGTGGACGAGCAGGGCATCCAGCCCTGTAGCAAAAAAGCCTGACAAGCATTCGGCTATCGCTGTACCATTACCGGGTGTATGTGAGTAGATTACCGCTCACTGGTCACAGCACACACACACATTTCTTTTTAGGAAATACTGCGCAATGGTGTATGTTTCTTTCTCTCCCCATATGCAAACTGACTGGAAGTGCCTGTAAGCACAGCGTAAAAGACAGAAAACGAACAGCACCTGGAGGTGTCAGCAGAAAAGGAAAGTGTCAGTTTTTTTTTTTTTTTTCCTTTTGTCTTTTTTTCTCCTTTTACTTGTGCACCATTCATATTGTGAGCAGCAACTTCCTGCATTCAATCTCCTTTTTCTGCATGTAATGATACAGATTGATTCAGCCTGGTAGGATACCGGGTAAATGCATAGAAATATTCTTCATTAATTTGAGCATCGGCGGCTGTAACAAAGACAGCAGTTATTTATGCATTAATTTACCCTATTTTTATATACTCAAATAATTGTTCATTTATTGGCACCAGCTCTACATTGAGCAATAGGTAATTGATACCTCTCACCAGCAATCATTCAAGTGCCTCATTAAATAAACTCAGGATAATCACCAAAAATGTTTCAGGATCTATAGGAGAAACTTGACACATTTATATCCATTATTTTAACCCTCTATCCAAACAACAATTGGAGGTCTAAAAGCGTATTTTAAATCACTGCACTACACAGGTTTTTATTAATCACGGTGTATACACTATATATTCTAAGTGTTGTACAGGTTTTTTGAATTTTGTTTTAAGGTTGATACAAGCGCACTCATCACACATTTATTTGTGTACTTTTAACATATCACTCACGTGTTGGAGCACTTTCTTATGGGTTTGCAGCTGTATCATTTGGCCATCTTGAAACACTAATGGTCCTCTGATTTTAATCCTCACTAGCGCTTAAGTATTTTAATATTATATTATATTACTGGTCCACTGTCCATGGGAGGAAGAATGCCCCATTTTATTGATGTGAGAAAGAATGCTAATTACAATAGGGCTCATGGGAAGAAATTTCCCTTATATTATGTTAGTGGTCAATGGGAAGAAGAATGCTAATTACAATGAGGCTCTTGATAGAAAATGCCTGTTATATTATATTAGGGGTCAGCGAGTGGAAGAATGCCCCTTAGGACCTGTGCGGGCAGGCTTTTGCTGGCATCAGAACTGTTTCTGACCTCATATAGGTCAACGAGAATGCAAAAGTAGCTTGAAGCAGGTCAAATGGAGCTCAGAATGAGTTCAGCTTTAGGCCTAATGAACATGTCAATACATTTTGATTGATCTATTGTGCTAGTTATTTCCTAAAATAGCATTAGCTTCCGGTTGGTCATAACTGTGAGTTTCAATAAGATATTGAAGAAATCAGGAAAATAAGTAATTTATGGTAAAATTACAAATGATTGATTCATTAGATTAAAAAATAAATGGATAAAAGAGATTCATCTGAAATAACGTTTTTCCAAGGTTAAAGCAGAGCTTGCACCTCTGCCACTTATAGTAACAATCCAGCTCCAATAAAATGTTAGATTCTTGTTTTGTATAAAGCAGGGAAGGGATAGAGCCTTTTGTCAGATTTTCTTTGCCATCTGTGTTGGAGAGATTTCACCTCACTTTCAGGGAGGACAGGAAGTGATGGGAAGTCTCTCCGAGAGTGATGTAGAAATCTTTTTCTAAAGTGGAGAAGCGTAAGAACTTCTTGTAATGCTTTTATTGCAGTATGTGCCTTTCTATTCTAATGACAACCACACCCCCGTTTCTTCTACAGGTGTCATGGGGATAGTACGTGAGGGGACATTTCCAATGGATATAAATGCAGAAACAAAAACCTGGGAGAAATGGTCATTTTTGTCACAATACTCGCTAAAGATATTTCCCACCACCTGTCCTGAAGTGAAGTAAAATCACTGCCTGGCAGAGGCTCTAAGAGGCAAAAAGGAAGTTCTGGACAGCCGCACTCTGGAATAAAGCCTTTATTTGTAAAAAGTAGAAACAGATACAAGCTACAGCAAAAAATGGAACAAACGAACTGACGCGTTTCACACTTCAGCTCGTTTGTCCTATTTTTTGCTGTGGCTTGTATCTGTTGGACTTTTTACAAATAAAGGCTATATTCTGGAGTTCGGCTGTCCAGAACTTCCTTTTTGCTTAGCCAGCACCTGGTGTTCCAGTTTCAAGGAGAGTTCTATATCCACATTTCCACCTGGAGCGGTGATCCCCTTCCCTGGCAGAGGCTCTAACTCGTCCCTGCTCTTATCTAAAACAAAAAAAATATTTTTTATGAACATAGGCCATGCATAGAAGTAATGGTTACACACTAAAGTAATATTTACGTTTGAAAACTGAGTATTTTTCTTTATCAATGATGCTCATTAAAGTTTTCAAAGACAAGAAGTGAATGCAATTAACATTATATAGTTACATAGTTACATAGTTAGTTAGGTTGAAAAAAGACACAAGTCCATCCAGTTCAACCACAAATAAAAAAAAAAAAAAAAAAAAAATATATCATACAATCCCATATACCCCATTCTATACCCACAGTTGATCCAGAGAAAGACAAAAAAAACCCCCAGCAGAGCATGCTCCAATTTGCTAAAGCAGGGGAAAAAAATTCCTTCCTGATCCCCCGAGAGGCAATCGGATTTTCCCCGGATCAACTTTACCTATAAATGTTAGTACCCAGTTATATTATGTACATTTAGGAAAGTATCCAGGCCTTTCTTAAAGCAATCTACTGAGCTGGCCAGAACCACCTCTGCAGGGAGTCTATTCCATATTTTCACAGCTCTTACTGTGAAGAAACCTTTCCGTATTTGGAGATGAAATCTCTTTTCCTCTAGACGTAAAGAGTGCCCCCTTGTCCTCTTTGTTGACTGTAAAGTGAATAACTCAACACCAAGTTCACTATATGGACCCCTTATATATTTATACATGTTGATCATATCCCCCCTTAATCTCCTCTTATCAAGGGTGAATAAATTCAGTTCCTCTAATCCAGGGGTGCCCAACCAGTGGCCCGGGGGCCACATGTGGCCCGCGGAGCCCTCTGATGTGGCCCGCGACCTCCTGCTCTGGGATGGAGTAGAATAGAATACTGTTATTAATATTAAGTTTATTACTAAAATCACAGTGTCTATATGGGCATATCTGTTCGCAGTGGTTACTGGGCTGCTTTCAAACTGATTGGCAGGTGCAGAGCAGTGCCCCTGAGGGTTAACTGCACTAAGCCATAGGCCCCTTTCACACGGTCAGTCCGACCCAATTGGACTCTCCATTTACCTCTAAGAAGTAGCTGATGTAACTGGACTTGTGTAGAGTGGGCTCTATAGAGTAGAGTGGGCTGCCATGCACCCGCTCCGCTCATTGTGGCCCGCAACCGGTTACCAAGTCGCTTAGGTGGCCCTCGCTCTTCAAAAGGTTGGGCACCCCTGCTCTAATCTTTCCTCATAGCTGAGCTCCTCCATGCCTCTTATCAGTTTGGTTGCCCTTCTCTGCACTTTCTCCAGTTCCCCAATATCCTTTTTGAGAACTGGTGCCCAAAACTGAACTGCATATTCCAGATGAGGTCTTACTAATGATTTGAACAGGGGCAAAATTATATCTCTCTCTGGAGTCCATACCTCTCTTAATACAAGAAAGGACTTTGCTCGCTTTGGAAACCGTAGCTTGGCATTGCATGCTATTATTGAGCTTATTATCTACCAAAACCCCCAGATCCTTCTCCACTACGGATCCCCCCAGTTGTACTCCCCCTAGCATGTATGATGCATGCATATTCTTAGCCCCCAAGTGCATAACTTTACATTTATCAACATTAAACCTCATCTGCCACATAGTCACCCAATTAGACAGAGCATTGAGGTTGGCTTGTAAATTGGAGACCTCCTGTCTCCTGTCTCATTGCATTGCATGATAGCAAAGGACAGATACAATGCCATTTATCCTCTCCCATTCAGAATACCTAAACTGAGTATTTTTAATGTAACCTCTGTCACTAGATTAAATAACTTCAAAGAGCATACCCCCTTAAAAAATAGTGGCTTAAACTTGCTTCTCTGTCTCTTTTTTTGTTGAAACTTTGATATGTTAAAGAGCGCCAGTTGCTGCTACAATCTGACACTTCCGGGTGTGTCAGATAGCTTGTGCCCTACTGGGCACTATGCTTTTTCCCAACAACCCCACTAAAACCACAGAACATTACAGTGACATTGCAGTCAGCAGGAGGAACCAGGGTACAGAGCGGGGACACACAATCTGACACACCCAGAAGAGAGCAGCGGTCCCCAGCACTCTTCAAGAGAGTGAGGTTTCAATACTCTGTCCATAGAACAGGTAAGTACAAATCACCATCCTTTACTGTAAACTGCACTTTGAAGTTCTACGAACTAGTGACAGGGTCACTTTAAGAGAAAATGACTGATGTAAAAAACTCAAGATTGTACACGTAAAGCAACCAAACAGATGTCAGTGCATTGAAACACATTACAGAAAGATGAAAATATTTTTACCTCTCTACCCCCACCCCCCATGGACATTTTTTTTAGGTCATAACTGTGTTTAGGAGTCATGCTTTGTGAGCCCAATACACTCCATCAATAAGTTTTAGTGTCGTGGTGTTTGAAATGTTTGTGTTTGAGTCTCTGCAGGCCCCTGCTTATAGTATTTGAACATATTTCATTAATCAAGACACCAAATGCCAAAGTAAGATGTTTTCCCCGCCATCCAAGGGTATCCCCATCTGTCACTTGCTGGGCCCTGGCATCTGGGATCTACAAACCTGTCACTTTTCTGGAACGAAGTGCAACATCAGACCTTAATATGTCGACTTAATCTATGTATCCTGATGAAATGTGGTCCAGACTCCCTACGCTTCCAGCTCCTGTGTACAGAGCGATATAATAGGTGGCGTTTTCCGTCTGTTGATGCACGCTGCCTTATGTCTCGGACACTCTGTGTTTTGATGGATGTACTTAGAAGAAAAACCACATAGACATCCTTTATTTCTACTTTCCCAAGCAATAAAACCTACCATAGAATTAAAGTACTCCAGCAGAGGTGTAAGCAAAAGAGGGCAGCAGAAGCAACAAGGGCCACAATATCACACTGAACAAAGGCAAAAATAGAACTGCCTATTTATAAATTGGCAAAGGGTTGATCTGAGGATAATTACCACTTTTTCTCCATCAAAAGCACATTGTAGTATTTATAAAATGTTTTCTTGGGTCAAGTTTATCTATTGCTCATCCAACCAAGCCGCGCTCGCTCCCAACACCTTGATCTCTAATCCTTCAATAAAAAATATAGAGCTTACTAACATTTGCCATATTTGTAACAGTGCTCTCAAGTAATATATCTTCCCGATAAAGCTAATTGTGAAACACGTTGAAGTTAACTGCTTGTGTACTACACATGGTATAAACAACCACCTGATACCATTATTATATATGGACACCTTTGCACAATTTTGAATGGTTTGCCTGTATCATGTTTATTGACAATGTCTCAGTTATTTTAATGAATGGGAACCTTTTATCATGATTTATGTAATAAAATAATGAAAATGTTGTGCATATACAGGGTTAGAGAAGCGCCACACTCCTGAACAGCCAGCATGGTATAGACATGAGAATGGTCCCGGCCCGGGTCTCTGCCAGAAGCCACCCATATGATGTGTTTCGTCTTACTCACCAGAGCTTGACCACCCTAGCATTGTTACAAATATGGCAAATGTTAGTAAGCTCTATATTTTTCATTGAAGGATTAGAAATCAAGATGTTGGGTGTGAGTGGGGCTTGGTTGGATGAGCATCTTCTGACGGAGACCCATGGGCTGAGGCCCTTGTCATGTCTATATCAAGCTGGCTGGCTGGGAGTGAGGCACTTCTCTAACCTGCATAGGCATTGTTTTGGATAAGCTTGTTTGGCAGCCTGTACCATTTACCTGATGACTGCAGGAGTTGTTTCTCTAGATTTGATCAGTGTTCCATGTCTAGAACCTAATTGTTGTATTATATGGTTTCTGGTCTCACCATTTTTCCTTACTGTATCTTATATTGGGATGTAGTGTAATTTTGGTCTTTCCCCAATCCTCACTGCATTCTATATTTCCGTGTTGAATTCCATAAACAGCATGAGCAAATGGCAACGAAGGGAAGGTGTAGCTCTGTGCAGCCATTTTACAATACAAGCATCTTTCCCAGACTGTAAAGCCAATCCTTGACCTCCACTGCAGCTTAGTATTACATCTTTTTCAAGAACTCTACTAAAATTCGTAAACAGAGTCCAATTGTGTATTATTGATATGAACAGGATGAGTCCATTACTCAACCGAAAGGATGTGTCTTGAGGTATCACAATTATGAAGAGACCGCTACCATCATCCAAACACACTGCCTCTTACCCTCTTACCTAGGTAGATAGTAATAAGCATGGATATAATTCAATAACAGCTCCTCAGCGACATGGGGATATACTCTGCAGCTCCTCCACAACATTCAATACCCAATTGAAAAGAGAAAAGAACTCCTCATAGTACAGACATGCAGATAGTAATTTATTGCAATAAAAGCCAAAAGCGATTACACTTACTGTTCAGAGAGATTAACAGGCAGTAATTGAAACGTCCAGTGTTTCCAACCCACAAAATGTCCGCTGTGTCCCAGCACATGAGTTGCGTCACTGACTCCCCCCTACGCGTTTCATCATCAATGACGTTGTCAGGGGTGTGGCTAATGCAGTGGCCATTTTGTGGGTTGGGAATACTGGACTTTTTCTTTACTGCCTGTTTATCTCTCTGAAATGAGAGTGTAATCACTTTTGGCTTTTATTACAATACATTACTATCTGGATGTCTGCACTATGGGGAGTTCTTTTGTGTCTGCACATCTCTGGGAAGAAGCCACTTGTACAGTGACTGCACTTGATTTAGTGTATACTCAGCACATATAGGGTAATAGGTTTTTATCAACCACTGTGAGATGCTGAAGCGCCATGTGGTGAAGGCATATTATTGTGCCCTGGTAGCCAGCGGTTTGTATCTAATGGAGCATGCTCCTGTGTGTATTTACTGGCATTACCTGGGTAAGGTTCCAACCTCTCAGGTGAGACATCAACCAGGCGTATCTCCCCCATATCCAGCTCTGGTGTCCCACATGTCCAGTAACCGAGAACCTCTCTGTAGGATTGCTAAGATTGAGACACCACACCTACAAGGAAATTTTCACCCCATTGATGTGTCATCTGGCCAACAAACATCTTATTATGCATAATTGCCAGCCTCCTGGGTACCTGCACCATATTAAATTAGTTATGTCAATACATGTCAAACATTAAAAACCTTTCCTTCTTTCAATTCCTCCCTCCATAAAAATAAAACATATTTTACATTTCTTGTTCTGACGGATTGGAGGTTATATTCCTTCCCCAACCTCTAACCCATTGCACTTGTATTTACAGTGCGTTTGCATTCCCAAATGACAGGAGAGACTCCGGCAAAATGTTTCACAAGTCTTGTTGATAGGCATAGTCTTTCAGATTCAGCTTTAGCACAAAATTTTCCATAAGAAAAATAAACCTTATATTGCAAGTATTAATCTGAATCTTTTTGTTTGTTCCTTCTCTCCTGAATGTTTATCAGAACAATTTTGCGGTGTGGCACAGACAAACTGCCAACCAGAGGAACATCTGTAATCCATGTTCCAGAGACCTCTCCAATCTCGCTCCACCAGGACTCTGGAAGTGAAAAACAAGAGCAGAATCAAATTCTTATCCACAATATCTGCTTGCTTGCTATGTTTACCCTCCTTGGAACCCAGGAACTTAGTATTCATGGCATCTGCAACTCTGACCAAATTATCAAAACAATCATGACTTCTTTAGAATGAACCCACTCTAAAATGGATCCCCATGGTAAGAACAAAAATGTAAAAAAAATTAACGTGAATGTTGTTTCTCAAAAATTCTCATTTTAAATGCTAAAAAAAACAATGCATTTATCTGTATCTTAAGACCTATGCACTAACACCCCTTTCAGGTGGACAAAGCCTAAACCTTTTGGAAAATAAAAACAAAGAAAAAAAAAACCAACTACCAACTCTTGTCTTAAGCCTCGTACACATGATCGGATTTTCGGACAATTGTTGTCAGATTTTCCACAGACAAATGTTGGCTAGCAGGTTTTAAAATTTTCCGCGGACAAATGTCTGTTGTCGGATTTTCCGAGCGCGTGTACACAAGTCCATCGGACAAAAGTCCAAAGAACAAACACGCATGCTCGGAAGCAAGGACAAGCCAGAAACGGTCCGTCTTGTAAACTAGCTTTCATAATGAATGGAGAATTAATATTCGTGACATGACAAATTATGAAATCTCGAAATGCATAATAATGAGGCTGCTTTGCTGGTGATACTGATGAAATTGCAATAACATTTTCAAAGGCTTTTTTTTCTAGTGATAGTGATTTTTCTAGTGATATCAAGAAAAATATATATATATTTTTTTGGGCTAGTTACCACAACACCATTATCCCATAGTTTTTAAGATCAAAGATACAACTATGTTGGTGTCCCTTGTCAATTTTACATTGTATTTTTTTTAAATGTAACTGCCTACTCCGATTTGAAGTAAAACACATAGCCAAGTATTATTCTACACAATTTTTTTTATTGTGCATTAAAAAAAGAAAACAAAAAAAAATTAGACATGCTATCTGCCAATAGAACTTAACCAAAAATGCATTCTATGCATCCAAAAATATAGAAAATATACCAAATCAAATCATTATTCAACCAACAAAAATAATGTCAAAGCAATAACTCCAAGGCCAATAATAAATAACATGTTTTCTCCTCTGATTCTGCAACATGTCTGGTTGACGAACGGCTGTTCAGAAACGAAATGAAAAGCGCAAAATGAAAAGCGTAAAATGAAAAGCACGAATCAACACTCACCAAACTTCTACTAACACGAAATTACCAGAAGGAGCCCAAAGGGTGACGCTAAAGAGCTGGAAAACCATGTAGTACGTCACTATGTTCATGACTGCGAGAGAATGCATCTCACCAGGTTTTGCGCATTCCACTCACTGATTAAATATTTCATAGAACTTTCAGGACCACTCACGTAAGGCTTCAGAATTCACGAACCAGCGCAAATCTTGTCCACCGTAGAGAAGGCTTTCAGTTCTAGGTGTAGTTGATTCCTAAGCTTATAGGGACTCAAGACAAAAATACATTAGGGTTTGGATTCTGTGCAGAAATAAATTCCACACGCCTTCTGGGGTGCCAAATGAAGTAATTGGTACAATAAATATTATTCAAGGGTAGTTACGTATTCCCCTCTATTTATTGCATATATGTATTAACTTGTCTATTCCCATAGTTAGCTAGTTTATTAAAACTCTGATAAGCACAATGATATAAGGTTCACTATAAAAACGAATACACTGCTTAGTAAAACAATGTCTTATATGCTAGCATGGAAATATTATAGATAATTTTACAGAGTATATGACAAAAGAACAACAAAGATACTTATCACAATGCTTTCCTCGAGATATTGTTTTGTCGGCTGGGCTCAGGGTGGAAAAAGAGAGAGCCATGCGGCTCAGAGAGCCACCAGGCTTGAGCCAAGTGCGAAAAGGGTAGAGAGGAAGCTCTTTGACTCGTTCAGTCCTTTTATACTTCAATCATATACCATCCAGACCCAACCCCATTGCCATCCCATCTAGACTTTTGACGAATCACAGTACTTATGGGGCAGTCCTCCTCAATATATTATATTACTGTCCGTCCTGCTGTATTTGTCTCTAGGGGCAGCATTGACCATGTATCATCTCTAGGTGCCTGTTGATCCTTTGATCTTTGTCACCCACTTTTATCAATCATCCTGGCAGCCATGGCTCTCTTTGAAGATTGCTTGCAGTGTATTATCACACCAGTCGGCCCAGAGCTAAGCTCTTTTTACGGCCTTGCTACCTTTCAGATGCAGATTCTGATATGCTACAAAGCTTTGATGTGTAACTGGTTACATTCCAACTTGGGGCCATCTGCCTGTATCAACCAGGGAATGAAATACCAGAAATATGATATTAAACCATGTTGCCTTCCAACAGCTCTTCTGTCTCCCCCCTCACCCCCTCCTTCCTACATGTCAGCTCGTGTCTGTGTCTCCATCTCCGCCCACCCGCCCCCCACCGCTTCTAGGAAAATTACAAATCTTTTTTGCTCACTGCCAGATACTCTTTCATATCCTGGCAGAGCACACTGTACCTTTCTTTTAGAAAAAGGAGCGCTGTAAATACCGTTTTAGCGCTGTCCTCAGGCTGGTCACATGACACTTGGCTGGTTTCCATGGCTACTACTGGAGAGACTGAGTGGCCATGTGATCTCCTCGGCCGACGTCAGAGGGAGATCACGGCCCCTCCTGCAGTATGCTTCCATCAGAGCTGTACAGCGGCCGCGTGTCATGTGACTGGCCTAAAGACAGCTCAAAAGCAGTATTTACAACGCTCGTTTTTCTATAAGAAATGTACAGTGTGCTCTGCCAGGCTTTAATAGAGAGTCTACCAGAGTTTGAGTTATATGGGTTAACAAACCCTTTAAACAGACTTTTGAAAGGTCATACATACATACATATAATGTTTCAACCAACCGCTATATGAACCCTCAGATGGAGCAGTCCACATGACCAGAACACAGACTGTAAAAGGAAGGAAAGGAATCCTACAAAGAAGGTCGCCTAGCAGAACACCATGGTTGAATAAGATAAATATATTATAGAAAATGCACCCTCATAATTCCAAAAGAAATATTATTGAAATCCAAGTGAAAAAACAATCTTCCAAAAAAGATTTTAAATGCAGCTGCACATACATCCATACACTCCAGCAATCGCACTAAAATGCAGATAAGAACTCAATAATTCAATATGATTCCTAGATTGTACTAAAGTGTGTATATTCACTGGCGTAGATATTCAAGAGTAGCTTCGGGTTGGAATAGTCCAGACTAGTTTCAGTGGCGGCCTGTCCGTACTGAGCACAGGGGTGCCATCCCCCGATCCATGCGCCCGGCCCCTAATCTACATGCAGTGTGCCCGACGCATACATTTCAATGTTTTTTTTTTAAGCACATGATTAGAGCCTGAGGCTCCAATTGGTTAAAAAAAAGGGTGGGCTTGGGGGCGAAGAGCACTGCGCATTGAGCCCACCCAGTTGTGTGACTATAGCAAATTAATATTCGCCATTGTCCTACTGATTCTTCTCCCAGTAAATTAGGAAGTGGGTCCTGAGTCCTACCAATTTGCCAGGGAATCTTAGGACTCCCAGGCAATCGGGTCTCAGAACCCACTTCCTGTTTGGCTGGGAGGAGAAGCAACGGCCCTGCAGCAAGGAGCAGCAGCCCTACCCCAGATCATTGTCATCTGCCTCCTAAGGTAAGGAGTCCTCTGACTGCCTCCTTCCCATCCTTCTCCCGTGGGGGGGGAGGGGGGATCGGCACCTTCCTGTCCATCTCTCGCAGGGGGGGTTTTGCCGCCTTCCCATCCATCTCCCGTGAAATTAATTTGGCATCAGTCTCTAGCAATCCACTGTACAACAGAGCTCAGACTGGAGAGAGAGAAGCAGCACAAGATCAAAATCAGTTGAGAAGGAGATAGATAGGGGAAGAGGGCAGAGTGGCAGAATGATGAGCTTATCAGTATGCTGCTTCTCCTTTCACTGTCCAATCTCATGCTGGGGGAGGGACAAGATCTGTAAGTGTTTCTTAACTGCAACTCAAGTCTCATACCTTGCCAGACAAGGCTTTGCTGTCTGGTAGAGCTGTGTAAATCTCAGGACTGGATGGACAGAAATAAAAATCATGTAGCAGTTAACAGAGGTCCTATTTATGTATTTAATCTATGTATTTACCTATCTGATTGAAGTTCAGCTTCAAATCTCATATAAGATTTTAGTGATTGGTTTTACATATACTTCAAGAATCAAAATCCTACCTACATTTTAAACACAGAATTCTTCAATTCAGCGCAGCTTGTGAATGAAAACGATCCACGCTTTTCACGTCCGGAGGCTTTTACCAGAGACACACTGCAATGCCAGTTATTCATGCTGATTTATATACTAGAGTATGAAAACCGACAAGCACAGCCTGAGTGCAAAGTAGGTATCTGTGCCAGAGCTTGGTTTTGATCAAAAGGTACAAAGCCTACGGGAGCTTCTCCAAATAATTTGTAAAAACAAGTGCACTAGCGAGGTAATAACGTGTGTCTCAACTTCATCAAAAGGTCTTGTTTGGAGCACAAACGCATGGTTTTCTAATTATACGGTGTAAAGGGAATTTGTAGTGAATTTGCATTTTTCTTTTTCTTCTACTGAAATAGTACCTATTGATATTTTATATTTGTCAGTAGTCCTCAGCAGGTAGCAAGCCCCATCAGAAAAACTTAAAGCAAGTGAATACAATTTTAAAAATGCTGTTGGATATAAAGTGCAGGTACTTATTGATGCTGCAGCAGCCTCCAAGTCCTACCTTCTGCACATTCCTACTGACCAGCGCAGCAGCCAGCAGGAATGTGAGAGAGGCAGAAGACAAAAGGCAAACTTCCCATACAGCCATGATTTGAGGTTCAGAAGAAAAGAGATTTAACCTTAGATTGTAGAAAGCAAAAGCGTAGCTTGCATGAAGCTTGTGGGCCTCAATGCAAAAGTTGACCTGGGGCTCCCCACCACCACTCGCAGAGACAGGGGACAGTAAGGCCACACGGGCCCCCTGGAGAATCGGTGGGGTGGCCATTGCAACTCCTCAAGTTCCAGCCATGATGGGCCCTTTGATTCTAGATTCATATACAAGTCCATTGCTTTCACCCAGCAGCTCCTGCCTCACCTGGCCTGCCTGCCTCCACCTTGTGCGCACGTGCATGGTTGATCAGGGCCGAGCAGGGCGGGAAGGGAGGGACTGTACTGGTCTGGGCGGGGGGGGACTAAGCAGAGAATGTGTCACTGGGAGAAAGGGCTTGCGTAGTGTAGCTAAAACTGGAAATTCAGAAGGCCCGGGGCTGTCCTGGATGGGCCCCTGCCCGGCCAGCCAGGGCCATCTGAGTTTACTGAATTACCTACGCAGGGTGACGTTGCAAGCGCTTTTGCCCAGCAACACAGTGTGAAACCTAATATGACCATTGTGACCCCAGGGACCCCTCAAGCTCCACCCATGGTGGAAAGGGCTCTTTAGAGTAGTTTAAATGTGGAACTCCCTCCCCCAGGAAGTAGTACTAGCTGAGAGTGTCCACAAATTCAAAAAACTTTTAGATATATTCCTCAATAAGCAGAATAAAAAGGGCTATGGGAATTGTTAGGGAATAAACTCCTCTGGGTTTTGCAGGGAGGGGGTTTCGAGGGTCAACCATTGCTGTCCTTGTTTGCATTGTTTTAATTTAGGTTTTTCGTTGCCTTGAGTTATCTGATAAGGTATTGCTTCTTTTTTGCCTTATTGATATTATGTTGTGGTATTTCTTATGCACACTGCAGGCATCTGAGATGGAGGGTGCTCTTCTGCCTGGGCTTGGATAGCTTGGTCCTAATGTTCATTCTCCTTCCCTATGATGTCCTCTTTGTGCTCCATGGCTAAGTTCACTATTGTCTCCTGGAAAGTTTGCAGCCTAAATTCTGCCAGGAAGAGGTCCCTGGTTTTTACCTATCTACGCAGATTTACACCCCATCTGTGTATTCTCCATGAAACCCATTTGATGGGTTCTCGCATAAAGAGTCGAATCATTAGTCAATAATTTTTGGACCGATCCGAATTTCAAATTGTTTCCAAAAATTTGTAATTCATTGGAAAACATATATACGAAATTAAATAAATTAAATTCAACGAAATTTGATACTATTTCCTTCGGAGATCGGGATATCTCCAAATCCCTGAATAACCAAAAATTAGTCCGAATTTACATTCGGACCAAAACAAATTGCACATGTCTAGCCTTCAGCCCACTGTCTAAAATGGGTCAAAGTAGTGCAGAATAAACTGCACTCCTGTGATCCAAAGGGGAAGTACAGACAAAGCTTGTTTAAATCAAGAAGGCAACAGTGGGAGAGACATGAAGGATTTTTTTTTAAATTAGTATTAGTGTCAGTTAGTGTCAGTGTATTTTAAGTAGCGTAAAAAAAAGCAAAATGCGCACTATTGTTTCTGGGCTGTACTATGGGTACAAACAAGAAATAACATACACTTATGTGGCATCGCTGCGATCATAGGGGAATTCATTTTTGTTTGTTTGGTGGTAGGTTATGGTAGTAGCAAGAAATATACAACTAAATTAAATTTTTTTATTTTTTTTTACTATTTTGGGGCCAGTTTTCCTTTGATAAAAAAAAATCAGAAGGTATCAATTACCATTTACCAACAAATGAAAGCCCAAATTGTCCTGAAAAAAAACAAGGTATAATCCACCTGGATACACAAAGTAGTTGTGACAATATGTACAGTTTTACTAACACATGTCAAAGTTGCAAAATTGGGCTTAGGCATTAAGATTTGTTTTACCCTTATGCACAAACAGGGCCGTCTTTAACGTGGGGCAAACAGGGCAGCTTCTCCAGGCCTGGTCTTTGTTGGGGGGGCCCAAAGCAACTGCCCATTGAGCCCGCGCTACCTGCAAATTTTCTTGACTTCTGTCTTATAGTTTTTAAAGTCTTTTTTTGGAGCTGTACCTACAGACAAGCCTATAATAACCTATAGGCACCCATAGGCACATTGGATATCTCCTAAATTTGCGTGGTTTAGGAAATATTCACACTTCCACACCCCTAACCCCTAGCACAGTAATGTTGTACTGGGAGCCTCTTTACTCACCTTGTTTGGAAGTGGACGTAAAACCCTTTAGCTCCTCACAATCTCCCAGGCTCATGCAATCATCTGGGCCTTCTCCATGTCCTGGGCTCTTGACCTACCAAGGGGATATACTGTAAGTGATTGGGCATGTGAGCTGTCCTCTCATGTCGGGGAACACAAGAGCACAGAGCCTCCTAGCAAGACATGGTCACTACAGAGCACATTGCACCATCTCCTGAATGATGATTTTCCAAAGGGGGTGGATCTGTTTCTGCAGTCAGTCAACGGTGCCTCATTTCCAAGGACTCCTCCTTCCATTTTCCTGTGCAGCAGGTCTAAAGATAAAGACAGCAAACCATCTGAACTACAAGCTACAGCCAGACTCGCTGGGAGGAGGTGCTGTCAACAGAGAAACACAAGTAGCTATATGTACTGTACTGTTTGTATTGTGACTCGCTCCTGCCACGTAGCGCCCTTTGCGGAAAACTGCACCTAGGCAGCTCCTGTTATTGCAATTGTTTTGTTTTCTGTTATACATTGTTCTGTGCTTATTGCATACCTCTTTACCAGAGGTCTGCAAACTTTCCAAACAAAGAGCCAGATTACTGCTCTTAGGGGAGGCCGAACTGTGGCCAATGGGAGCAGAAAATGCCCAGACATCAGTGGGATTAAACAATGCCTCAGACTTGGCTGTCAGTAGGAGTAAGAAAACTACACAGTATCTGTAGTAAGTAGGAGGAGAAATAGTGCCCCATTATAGGTATTGGTGGAAGCAATAGACCCGATTTTTAGCGTCAGTGAGAGGAATAGTGCCCTATCGCTGGTGTCAGTGGAAGGAATAATATTCTATCATTGGTATCAGTGGGTGGCAAGGTGTTAGATTGTAAGCTCTTATGAGCAGGGCCCTCTTAACCCTCTTGAATTTTATTATATTATCTCTTTTTTATATTGTAAAGTGCTGCATAAACTGTTGGTGCTATATCTTACCTGTATAATAATAATCATTGGTGTCAGTCAGAGGAATAATGCCCCATCATAGGTGTCAGTGGAAGGCATAGTGCCCCATTGTTGGTCTCATGGTGTCATTTGGGGGGAATAATACCTTGTATCAGTGGCTTGTATCAGTGGGAGGAATAGTGCCTCGTATCAGTGGAAAAACAGTGCCCCAAGGGCCGGATAAAGGCCCACATCTGGCCCAAGAACTGCAGCTCAGAGACCACTGCTCTTGACCATTCTATTCTATTGGCATTGTCCATTTATTCTGCATCTATTTAGTAAAAGTTGAGTTTTATCATTTGATCAATGCCACACCATTGTAATATGAACTAAGAAACTGGGTTCAGTAGACTCTTTTAGATCTGACATTTTGCAAATTACACTTAAATTTTTTTTTTCTTCTTTTTGCATTCCATGTACATCTAGGCAAACTGAAAAAATCAAATGCTGTACAGTCCTCAAATACATGCACATTTAGTCATTTATATGCTTTATAAATGTTGCAAAGAGAAAAATATCAGTTGATACTGCCAGAAATTCAGTGAGCTCCCCTCTTCCTGTTGGCATAAAGCAGTGTTGTCAGCGCTGTCTGAGTTCATCTGTACAGAAGTCCACCTATTTCCCACCTATCCACACACACATACATCAGTTTCTTTCCCAACTGCTACTTGGACTTCCCATACAGTTGGGGGAACATACTAAACTGGAGCAGCTATACATACCTACTGTCTTCATCTTGTTCAGTCAAGCTTTGAAAATGATAGCTAGACCTTGATTGAGATTGATTGTCATGCACAGCTGCTCCAGTCTCGGGAATTTCTCCACATTGTGTGTAATAAAAGGGCTCTTGGGAGATATGGTTCTGAGGGTTGTGCCTATGTCAGTTGGAACTGTTGTTGATCACTCTGTCCAACAGCTTTTCTTGAAGAAGTTTACAAGCCTGGTAATTATGTCATAGCTTTTTCTCATTCATGAAGCTTTTTCTAAAAGGGGATAGGGAGGTTTGGGGAACAATTTGGGTCATGCCTATACAAATCCTTTAACCCATCTGAGATATATATTCTACATTCCTAATTTAGTCTTTTTTTTTTCAAAGCCTGTTTACAGTATCTTTGGAAATTTTATGTTTTATCTCCAGTTCTCTGTAGCTTTCTGTAAAAAGTTTTTTTAAGCAAGAAGAAAAAAGAACAGAGAAACACAAGACATGAAGAGAGATTCAATTCAAAATTACCCACTGGATGTACCAGAGGAGGTGCTGTCAACAGAGAAACACAAGTAGCTATATGTACTGTACTGTTTGTATTGTGACTCTCTCCTGCCACGTAGCGCCCTTTGTGGAAAACTGCACCTAGGCAGCTCCTGTTATTGCAATTGTTTTGTTTTCTGTTATACATTGTTCTGTGCTTATTGCATACCTCTTTACCAGAGGTCTGCAAACTTTCCAAACAAAGAGCCAGATTACTGCTCTTAGGGGAGGCTGAACTGTGGCCAATGGGAGCAGAAAATGCCTAGACATCAGTGGGATTAAACAATGCCTCAGACTTGGCTGTCAGTAGGCGTAAGAAAACTACACTGGGGGAATTAACGTTTAAATCTGCTTTGTTGTTATTGAGAAATGCAGGCTATCCAATTCAGAGCTGCATAACAGGCCTGATTCACTGCCAGTACGCACCTCATTTCTCTCCCCAACACTTTGGGGTCAATTTACTAATATTTACCACATGCGATAACACATGACACATGACTCATTTGCATTAATTATTGCATGCAGTAAATTAAGTCCAATTCATGAAAAAAAAAACAAAAAAAAAACAATGCGTATTTACCGCAAAATGAAAAATGTGCTGGTAAATATAGTTTCAAGAGCTCTTAAGTCCAATTCACAATTGGACCAGAGGATAAAAAACATGTGATATTTACAGCCAGGGTTTTGCTGGTGATGTCAGATTGTGTTTATACTGTTTAAATATCAGTTGTCTTAGCTTTTAACCACTTGCCGCCTGCCATATAGCAAAATGACGGCGGCAAAGTGGTTTCAATATCCTGACCGGACATCAAATGACATCCGGCAGGATATCAAGCCGATGCGCGTCCCCAGGGGTGCGAATCGCGGAGACCATTGTTGTGGGGTCTGTCTGTCTGACACCCCGCAACACCGATCTAGCGTCCAATCATGGCCGATCACAGTGTAAACAGGAAGAGCCGGTGATCGGCTTTTCCTCACTCGCTCTGTCAGACGCGAGTAGAGGAGAGCTGATCGGCTACTCCTCTGAAGGGGGGTCTGTGCTGATTGGTTATCAGTGCAGCCCCCCCGAGGTTGTCCACACTGGACCACCGGGGACGCCATTAGGACCACCAGGGATGCCACCACTAGTCACCACCAGGTATGCCACCCTATACCACAATGGATGCCAATCACTGCCCACAATGGATGCCAATCAGTGCCCACAATGGATGCCAATCAATGCCCACAGTGGGCATCACTGATTGGAAGTCATTATTGTTTGGCACTGATTGGCATCCATCAGTAACATTAATTCGTGTACAGTGCCACCTATCAGTGCCCATCCATGCCCATCCGTTCCCCCTATCAGTGCCCATCTGAGCCGCCTATCAGTGCCCATCCGTGCTGCCTATCAGTGCCCATCTGTGCCACCTTTCAGTGCCCATCAGTGCTGCATATATGTGCCACCTATTAATGCCCATCAGTGCCCCATCAGTGCTGCATATTAGTGCCCATCAGTGCCACCTCATCAGTGCCTGTTAATGCAGCCCCATCAGTGCTCATCAGTGAAGGAGAAAAATTACTTATTTACAAAAATTTGTAACAAAAACATATTTTTTCAATTTGCAACAGCGCTGAAAGCTGAAAATTGGTCTAGGCAGGAAGGTGTATAAGTGAACGGTATTGAAGTGGTTAATAGGAGTTCTGTCATTTTTAGGATGTCAGTAAAAAATGTGCTCCGTCAGTATATTTCCTGTGTTTTGTCAATAAAAAATGCGGTGGGAGGTTGGCAACACTGATCCCCCAATGACCCCCCTTACATGATATCATATAGGCGTGGCTTCTCAGACTAGAGCCTGGTACACACTATGATTTTTTTTTCCTTCAATCCAGCGGGTTGAAAGAAAAAAACAGCTCCGGTTGGAGCCGCTGTACTAACTGTGAAGTTAGTACAGCGATCTCCCCCTCTGAGCTGTTGTGTTCTGACAGGGGCGGAGAGCGCTGATTGGAAGTAGGTCAGCTGCTGGTTTTCCAGCATGCTCGTCCAACAGAAGCCGGCCAAACGGCTGGCTTCTGTCGGACAGGGCGACATACACACGGCCGAATGTCAGACGTTTTTCTTTTTTGAACTGGCCAATGTCTCCCGACATTCGGCCTGTGTGTACGGGGCTTAAGTCTGAGCACTGCATTGTGAAAGGGAGGGAGGAGAATCATATTTTCCCCTCACCAGCGAGTAACATTTTTTAAGGTTCCAGGGGTGACAGGAGAGCATTTGAAAGCAGTGGCGTTGCTACGGGGGTGCCGACTGCACCCAGGTGACATTGCCAGAGGGGTGACACTCAGGGCCAGCTGCTGGAGTGCCTCTGCTGCTCACTTATGAGAACAGAATGAGAACACTTCTGTACAGGGGGAGAGAGAGACACAGCAGCGCTGAATAGAGGGCAGTAACTTCCAGAGTTATCTTTCCAAATTAACCAGCAGGTGAATGGTTTAAAGGTGGTCCTAGCAATCAATCACCAGCTTGTTCATATGAAAAAAGTATTAACTCCAGCAGCTTCCACCCTCTATTCAGCACTGCTGTGTCTCCCGCACTGCATGCCTGAGTGAGGTAGGAAGGGCCGGAGCAGCAGGGGGGGGGGGGGGCTGTGAAATGTGTAGGGGGACTGTGCAATGTGCAGGGGCTGTGTATTGTGCAGGGGCTGTGTATTGTGCAGGGGGCTGTGTAATGTGCAGGGGGCTGTGTAATGTACAGGGGGCTGTGTAAGGTAAAGGGGTCTAGAGGTGCGTGAGCTTTGTAATGTAAAGGGGTCAAGAGGTGGGCGTTGCCAGGATGTGAGAGAGAGGAGACGTGCCCTCCTTAAGCTCCCACTATCCGCCTAACTAATCTGCCTGAATCCTGGGTTTAAATAAGCCATCCTGCTTAGCAAACATCTTCCTACTGTCTGGGGAGCTGCTCCGGTTCTCCCCATGACTGGAACACGCAAAACGAACAAGAAGGCAGCCTCTCACAGCTCCTGGACCGAGCCATCACCAACTCGTGCAGCGGCCATCTTTCCTGTCACCTCCTCTCATCCAGCGTCAGTGGCGGTGCAAACAGCCTCCAGGATGGCAGCAGCTCTGGACCCAGACGGCTCCTCTTCCATCCCTCAGGCTGACTCAGAGCTGCATGGGGACCAGTCCACTGCTGCAATCCTGGCAGCCATCGTGGATAGTAAGTCCTCTGTGGAGGAGAATATAGATGCACTGACGATAGAACGTGGGTTGATCAGACAAGATATGGACAAATTTAGAGGTTGCCTTGCAGAGGCCGCCTTGCAGAGGCCGTCTTGCAGAGGCAGAGCATCGCGTCTCAGCAGTGGAGGACACTACTGCCTCCACTGTTCAGGCTCTAGCTGATCTCCAGCAAAAGGTCAAGATCCTCATGGCCCACTCGGAGGATGCTGAAAACTGTCTCCGGTGCAATAATGTGGAGGGCGCAGAGGGGCCCAACCCTGTAGTGTTTGCTGAAGCCTTCTTCAAGCAACTCCTGGGCAACTTCTTCAAGCTGGCCTGGGTGTTGTAACACCTCTCCCCGGTAGACATTGTGGAGCGTGCACACAGGGTGCCCACTGGTCCAAGGTCTGCTGGTTTGATACTGCATGCTTTTCTAGTCCGTCTGCTCAATTTCAGGGACAGAGGTTTGATCCTGGCGGAGGCCCTCAAACACCCTGATTTGAAGTGTGAAAATGCAAAAGAAAAGGCACTCCTTCACAGATGTTCGCAGATGCCTACATGAGAAAGGCCTGATTTACAACATGCTGTATCCTAGTCGCTTGAAGGTCATCCACAATGGCTCTGCTAAGTTCTTTGAATTTTCTTGCTGATGCAGTTGACTGGTTGGATTCTATTGCCTAAGAACGAGGTTCGGTTGCCTAGCCTGCCTAGCCCCATGCCTGTGGTTGGTGGGCACTTCTACTTACCCTTTCCCAGGATGGTACCATGAGTGGTTGCAAATGTTATCCTTTTATAAGCTGTTCTTCTATAGACAATGTTGTCATGGATTTGCCACCTGGCGCAGGGGTCACCCAAGGGTTAACAAATAGGACAGAGTAATTTCAGTGATTGACGTCAATCACTGCTTTATTTAAACACCTGAGCTGCACAGCGACTTTGCTGTCTGATCTGCAGCTTGTACCTGTGAAACCTGTTCCTGAGATCCTGATTCTGATTCCGGTGTTTGACCCAGCTCACTCTGACTAAGTTTCTCTCTGTTACCCTGACCCCGGCTTCCCTCGTTGACTACGATTACCTCTCTACTGCTTGATATCCTGTTGCCAAACGCTGCCTGTATCCTGACCATTCTCTGCCTGTCGTCTATACCTTCATCTGATCGTCTGTTACCAAACCCGGATTGTCTGACTATGCATTCAGTGTCTCCTAGCTCTGCACCTACCAGCCTGCTTTTTGTTCCTGTTTCCTGCTGCACCAGCTGAACTGACAACACCTACTATTCAACCCGCTGGCCCATCCTGGTGACATATCTGCTACACCAAAGATGAACCAGGCATCCATAAACTGCCAGGCTCTTGTGGCCACTGTTACAACACTGGTGGCCCTTAAGCCGGGGTTGTAAGAGAAAGCCTCCCCACTGCACGTCAGGCTCATACGGCAGGTACGTAACAGTTGTTCTTAACAGGTTGATCGGATTAAAGAGCCCAAGACTGCCTATCCGTTCAATGCAGGGAGATAAGGTACTGTTTTAGGGCGATATGACTTAACCATATATCTCCACGACCCTTCTTCGAGTGGATGAACTCTTGGAACAGTCCGCTAGTTTTTTTTCCAGTTTTGGGACTAAAGTTTCTCCGGAAGTTTTTCCACTCTTTTTGGTTTGTTCAACTGGAGCAAACAGGGTGTTCGGATCATAGACTGTTTATTTTCATTTTTATTTTTTTGTTTTTCTGTAATTTTTATTTTTATTGTTGTGTGTCATGCTCAAAAGGTTCATGCTAATGGGCTTTCAGTTTGCCTTGCACAGTCTGTACTGATATTGTGCTGCTGTCTGGTGAGTTGTAGCTCTCTGCACCTGGGTTCCTACCCCTCTTACCTCCCCTCTAATTCTACTTATCCTGTCTCCATGACATACAGACCACTATTATATGAGTAATCTGAAAATTCTCTCATGGAATGTCTGTGGGCTAAATTCAAAGTTGAAAAGATCAATGGTCCTCCAGTACCTTAAATCCCAAAACCCTCATGTTGTCCTCTTGCAAGAGACCAACTTGACTGGTAGTAAAATACTCTCCCTAAACAGAAACTGGATACAAAGAACAATACACTCTACTCACTCTTCATGCTATAGGGGTGTTGCCATTTTAATCCATAAAAAGCTGGCCTGCTCTATTGAGCATGTGGTCATAGACCCCCAAGGGCGCTATGTGATTGTGGTGGTGGACATTAAATCCCAGTTATTGGCCATAGCGATTATCTATGTCCCACCCCCTTTCAAAAGTGAGGTATTGTACACTGTTCTGAAGAAAGTCACCACCTTTGGCTCATTGAAGTTATTTGTAGCTGGTGATTTCAACAACATCCTAGATTATACTCTAGACACCTCTAACCTGACTCAGGTGCAGAACCTTGACCTTAGACACTGGGCAGACTCAGCAGCGTTGGAGGAGCTATGGCATTGGAATTACGCTGAGGAGAAGGGTTTCTCCTATCTTTCCCATGTCAGTGCCTCCTCCTCCCATATTGACCTGGCCATCGCTAACTCAGCTCTGCTGCCTCTGGTTACAGAGGTTCATTACATGGCTGGGGGATCTCTGATCTCACCCCCTTACAAGTCATGATTGGTCTACTGCAGAGCAGATGCACAGGTGTTTGGCGGTTGCACCCGGGATGAGTGGAGGAGTCCTGTCAGAAACCATGAAATCAGGCCAAAACAGAAGTACAGTTAAATCACACTTGTTTAATAATAAAAGTAAAAAGAACAAACGTAGTCAAAACATTGTCACGTACCGGGTACGGCGGGGAACAGGAGGTGGATCCCCTATGCCAATGGGGCGATAGCACGGGTTGTATTGGAGGACCGGTTCTAATGTTGCTACTGGTTTTCACCAGAGCCCGCCGCAAGGCGGGATGGACTTGTAGCGGCGGTAGCAACCAGGTCGTGTCTTCCAATAGCAACTCGACCCCACTGACAGCTGAGACAGGCGCGGTACACAAGGATTAGGCAGAGGCAAGGTCAAACGTAGCAAAGGGTCAAGGCAGGTGGCAAAGGTTCGTAGTCGGGGGCAACAGCAAAGGTCTGGATACACAGAAGGAGCAAAACACACAAACGCTTTCACAGGGCACTAAGGCAACACAAGATCCGGCAAGGGCAGGAAGGGGAAGTGGGTTGATAAGGGTAACGGTGAATCATGATTGGGCCAGGCACCACTTAATTGTGCGCTGGCCCTTTAAGAGGAGGAAGAGCCGCGCGCGTGCGCCTGGGGAGAGGGGGACGAGCGCGCAGGAGGAGGCAGAGGACAGAGCCGGCGGGGACGGGTAGGCAGAGCGGGATGCGATCCACGGGCGGACCGGGGACGCCGCGTGGATCGCATCCCCGAGACAGAACAGCGCCTACGGCCAGGGAAGCTGGCCGGGGCGCTGCAGGGGGAGAGACGCCGTGAGCGCTCCGGGATGGACGGGACACCCGGAGCGCTCGGCGTTACAGTACCCCCCCCTTGGGTCTCCCCCTCTTCCTGGAGCTCAAGAACCTGAGGATGAGACTCTTGTCAATGATGTTACCCTCCGGTTCCCAGGACCTCTCCTCAGGACCACAATTCTCCCAATCAACAAGATAGAACCGTTTACCTCGGGTGGTTCTGGAGGCAAGGATCTCTTTGACGGAAAAGATGTCGGAGGAGCCGGAGACAGGAGCAGGAGCGGTGACCTTGGGGGAAAAGTGATTAAGAATAAAGGGCTTGAGGAGGGAAACATGGAAAGAGTTGGGGATGCGGAGGGAAGGGGGAAGATGTAGTTTGTAGGACACGGAATTGATCCGGGCCTTGATCTTGAATGGACCGAGGTAGCGGGGGCCCAACTTGTAGCTGGGGATGCGGAACCTGATGTACCTGGAGGAGAGCCACACCCTATCACCCGGGGAGAAGATAGGAGGAGGTCTTCTTTTACAGTCCGCATGTTTCTTCATGCGAGAAGAGGCCAGGGCAAGCGACTTTTGGGTCTCCTTCCAGATGGACGACAGCTCTTGGGTGACTTCATCTACGGCCGGGACTCCGGAAGAAGTGGGGGTGGGAAGGGGGGGAAGAGGATGGCGGCCGTATACTACAAAAAAAGGTGACTTGGAGGAGGACTCAGACTCTTTCAGGTTGTAAGAAAATTCGGCCCAGGGCAGGAGGTCAGCCCAGTCGTCTTGACGAGCAGAGACAAAGTGTCGCAGGTAGGCCCCAAGGATCTGATTGACTCTCTCCACTTGTCCATTGGACTGAGGATGATAAGCAGAGGAGAAGTCCAGTTTGACTTTCAGTTGACTGCAGAGGGCCCTCCAGAACTTGGACACGAACTGAACGCCTCTATCCGAGACGATGTGAGATGGAAGTCCATGCAGACGAAAAATCTGGAGGAAGAAATGCTTAGCGAGGCTAGGTGCAGAAGGGAGGCCTGGAAGGGGGACAAAATGTGCCATTTTAGAAAAACGATCAACAACCACCCATATGGCTGTATGGCCGAGGCAAGGAGGAAGGTCCGTGATAAAGTCCATGGCTATGTGGGACCAAGGTCGTTCAGGCACGGGCAGAGGGTGAAGAAGACCAGCAGGCTTTTGGCGAGGGGTCTTGTCTCGAGCACATATAGTACAGGCCTGTACGAAGTCCATCACATCCTTCTTTTAGGAGGGCCACCAGTAATACCTGGAAATCAGTTAGGAGGACTTCCTAATCCCAGGATGACCGGCCAGATGAGAGGAATGGCCCCATTTAAGGATCCGAAGACGAAGACGTGGAGGAACCAAGGTCTTCCCAGGAGGAACTTGCACCAAGGAGGCAGGAGCTGAAGAGATCAGACACTCAGGAGGTAAAATGTGTTGTACAGGGGACTCGGACTCAGAAGAATCGGTGGAACGTGACAGGGCGTCGGCCCTGACATTCTTGTCCGCAGGACGGAAATGGATCTCAAAGTTGAAGCGGGCAAAAAACAAGGACCACCTAGCTTGGCGTGGGTTTAATCGCTGGGCCGACTGGAGATAAAAGAGATTTTTGTGATCCGTGAAGATCGTGATGGGATGAACGGATCCCTCAAGAAGGTGTCTCCATTCCTCAAGTGCTAGCTTAATAGCTAGTAACTCACGGTCTCCGATGGAGTAGTTCTTTTCGGGAGGGGAAAAGGTCTTAGAAAAGAACCCACAGGTGATGTTCTTGCCCTTGGAGTCTTTCTGAAGAAGCACAGCTCCTGCTGCCACAGAGGAGGCATCGACTTCCAGGAGAAACGGTTTGCGAGGATCAGGCCTGGACAAAACGGGTGCAGAGGCAAAGACAGATTTGAGGTGGTTAAAGGCCTCCTCAGCTGGAGGGGGCCAGGATCTAGGATTAGCATCCTTTTTGGTTAATGCCACAATAGGCGCGACAATGGAGGAGAAGTGAGGGATGAACTGGCGATAGTAATTGGCGAATCCAAGGAAACGCTGGATGGCCCGTAGTCCGGTAGGACGTGGCCAGTTCAAGACGGCAGAAAGTTTCTCCGGGTCCATTTGGAGACCTTGTCCCGAGACCAAGTAACCCAGGAAGGGAAGACTGCAACGTTCAAAGAGACATTTCTCTAGTTTGGCGTAAAGACGGTTCTCCCGAAGCCGTTGGAGCACTTGACGGACCTGAAGGCGGTGTTCCTCCAAGCTAGAGGAAAAAATCAGGATATCATCCAGATAGACAATGACACAGGAGTATAGCAAGTCTCTGAAAATCTCGTTCACGAAGTCTTGGAAGACCGCCGGAGCATTGCACAAGCCGAAGGGCATGACGAGATACTCGAAGTGTCCGTCCCGGGTGTTAAAGGCGGTTTTCCACTCATCGCCCTTACGGATGCGGATGAGATTATATGCGCCCCGGAGGTCCAATTTGGAGAAAATTCTTGCTCCGCGCAAACGATCAAAAAGTTCCGAGATAAGGGGCAGCGGGTAGCGATTTTTTACCGTGATCTTGTTAAGACCACGATAGTCAATGCAGGGACGTAAGGACCCGTCCTTTTTGGAAACAAAGAAGAATCCTGCTCCAGCAGGGGAAGAAGACTTGCGGATGAAACCTCTTTTGAGGTTCTCCTGGACGTACTCCGTCATAGCTTCTGTCTCCGGGACGGAGAGAGGGTAGATCCTGCCACGGGGCGGCGTAGTCCCAGGAAGAAGATCGATAGGGCAATCGAAGGGTCTATGTGGCGGCAAGACCTCGGCTTGTTTTTTGCAAAACACGTCAGCAAAGTCCCTGTAAGGTTTGGGGAGACTAGACCGAGAGGTAGCGAGGAAAACTTGCTTGGTGGGTACCGCTTTGAGGCAATGCCTGTGGCAGGAGGGACCCCAACTTTTGATGTCCCCCGAGGCCCAGTCGAGGGTAGGGGAATGTAGCTGGAGCCAGGGTAGGCCCAGAAGGATCTCAGAGGTGCAGTTGGGCAATACAAAAAAGTCAATCTTTTCGTGATGGAGAACTCCAATTCTCATGAGGAGAAGTTCGGTGCGGTAACGCACGATACAATTCAGATTTTGACCATTTACCGAGGTGATAAAAAATGGCTTGACAAGACGAGTGACTGGAATATTAAATTTGTCGATGAGTGAGGCTTCAATGAAGTTTCCTGTAGAACCCGAATCCAAAAAGGCCACGGTGGAGAAAGAGGACTTCTTGGACCAAGAAATCCTTACTGGAACAGTCAGACGTGGAGAGGAAGAGTCCACACCTAGCAACACCTCCCCCACGTTAGCTAGGTGCGAGCGTTTCCCTGACGCTGAGGACGGATAGAGCAATCCTTTAGAAAATGGTCAGGACTGGCGCAATACAGGCACAGATTATGGTCACGGCGGCGAGTCCTCTCTTGTGAGGTCAGGCGTGACCGATCCACTTGCATCGCCTCCTCGGCGGAAGGTACAGGAACAGATTGGAGAGGGTTCTGGAAAAGAGGTGCCAGACGAGGAAACCGTTTGGCGCGACCAAGGTCCTTTTCTTGGCGTAGCTCTAGACGCCTCTCAGTATAACGCATGTCAATACGGGTGGCCAGCTGGATGAGTTCAGACAGGGTAGCAGGAATTTCTCGTGCGGCCAGCACATCCTTGACGTGGCTGGATAGGCCCTTTTTAAAGGTCGCGCAGAGGGCCTCATTGTTCCAGGAGAGTTCGGAGGCCAGGGTGCGGAACTGAATGGCGTAATCGCCTACTGAAGAATCTCCCTGGACAAGGTTCAGGAGAGCCGTCTCGGCAGAGGAGGCCCGGGCTGGTTCCTCGAAGACACTGCGAACTTCAGAAAAGAAAGCTTGAACTGTAGCAGTGGCAGGATCGCCACGGTCCCAAAGCGGTGTAGCCCAGGCTAGGGCCTTGTCAGATAGCAGGCTAACCACGAACGCCACCTTAGACCGTTCGGAGGGGAACTGGTCAGACAACATCTCCAGATGGAGGGAACACTGGGATAGGAACCCTCGGCATAGCTTAGGGTCCCCATTGAACTTGTCAGGAAGGGACAGGCGGACTCTAGCAGCAGCAACTCGTGGAGGAGATGTAGGAGCTGGCGGTGGAGACGGTAGAAGCTGCTGTAGCATAGCAGTCAACTGCGCCAATTGCTGTCCCTGTTGAGCGACCACCGTGGTCAGATCCGAGAGGCTTGGCAGAGGGACCTCAGCGGGATCCATGGCCGGATCTACTGTCACGTACCGGGTACGGCGGGGAACAGGAGGTGGATCCCCTATGCCAATGGGGCGATAGCACGGGTTGTATTGGAGGACCGGTTCTAATGTTGCTACTGGTTTTCACCAGAGCCCGCCGCAAGGCGGGATGGACTTGTAGCGGCGGTAGCAACCAGGTCGTGTCTACCAATAGCAACTCGACCCCACTGACAGCTGAGACAGGCGCGGTACACAAGGATTAGGCAGAGGCAAGGTCAAACGTAGCAAAGGGTCAAGGCAGGTGGCAAAGGTTCGTAGTCGGGGGCAACAGCAAAGGTCTGGATACACAGAAGGAGCAAAACACACAAACACTTTCACAGGGCACTAGGGCAACACAAGATCTGGCAGGGGCAGGAAGGGGAAGTGGGTTCATAAAGGTAACGGTGGATCATGATTGGACCAGGCACCACTTAATGTGTGCTGGCCCTTTAAGAAAACGAAGAGCCGCGCGCGCGCCTGGAGAGAGGGGGACGACCGCGCAGGAGGAGGCAGAGGACAGAGCCGGCGGGGACGGGTAGGCAGAGCGGGATGCGATCCACGGGCGGACCGGGGACGCCGCGTGGATCGCATCCCCGAGACAGAACAGCGCCTACGGCCAGGGAAGCTGGCCGGGGCGCTGCAGGGGGAGAGACGCCGTGAGCGCTCCGGGATGGACGGGACACCCGGAGCGCTCGGCGTTACAGTCACCAGTGCCACATATTAGTGCCATCTGTCAGTGTCACGTGTCATCAGTGCCACGTATCAGTGCCACCTGTCATCAGTGCCACGTCAGTGTCACGTGTCATTGTCCTGGTGCTCCAGGGCCTTCAAAAGTGTAATAGGTAGTCAACAAGTTAGATGTGTAATTTATGCTCCTAGAACACGTGATGGCGCTCCCTGCATTTTGGGCCTCTCTAAGTGGCCAGGCTGTGTAAAAGTCCCACATATGTGGTATCGTAATACTCAGGAGTAGCAGAATTTATTTTGGGGTGTCATTTGTGGTATACACATGCCATGTGAGAGAAATAACCTATTACAATGACAATTTTGGAAAAAAATAAAAAATTAAAAAATAATTCATTTTGCAAAGAATTGTGGGAAAAAAATTACAACATCAAAAAGCTCACCATGCCTCTTACTAAATACCTTGGAATGTCTACTTTCAAAAAAGGGGTCATTTGGGGGGTATTTGTACTTTCCTGGCATGTTCGGGTCACAAGAAATGAGATCGGCCACCGTACTGTGATCAATTTTGTATAATTTGCACCACAGCTTGTAGAGTCTGTAACTTTCACAAAGACCAAATAATATCCACTAATTTGGGTTATTTTTACCAAAGATATGTGGCAGTATAAATTGTGGCCTAAATTTATGAAGAAAAATTAATAATTTGCTAAATTTTATCACAGAAACAAAGAAAAATTAGTTTTTTTTCAAAATTTTCGGTCTTTTTTTCATTTATAGCGCAAAAAATAAAAAACCCAGAGGTGATCAAATACCACCAAATGCATTGAGATGATTGGGATGATATTTGGGGGGCCACTTTTCAATGTCTAGTTTCTACTAGAGATTGTCTGATCTTGTACACATTTTTGCATAGAATCTATCTTACCCCAGCTACGCTAGGTTAGCTAGGATGTTTGGGAGCCAACACTCTCTATGCTGGAGATGTTCTGCACCCCTTTTAAACTTTATGCACATTTTTGGGGATTGTCCACATATTAAGCCCTATTGGCAAGACACAGCAAAGTGTATCCGGTTGGTTACATCCATCTCAGTCCCCCTTTCGGTTGAAGTATGCCTGTTGAGCCAGGTTGAGTCTTTGGCTACCACTAGGGTTATATGAACTTTTCTCACCCTCCTGTTGTTCTACGCCAAGAAACTGATTATCCTGTCATGGAAACAATCTACTACCCCAACTTTGGCTTCTTGGAAGTCCCTCGTTAACAAAGCAGTCACTTTTTATAAGGCAACTTATTTGAGCAGGGGAGTTGAGGCCAAGTTTGACAAGGTATGGGGGGGCTGGATGGCATCCATGGACACGGTTTCAGATTAAATTCATAGGTAGCTTAGTACATGGTCCTTGTTATGGGATACATGGACAGGAGCATTGTGTTCCTAAGGTAGTGGGTGGTTGTGGACTGAATTAATTATAAAGTTATGATTTACTGAGTGTTTTATGGTCCTTACTGAGGTGGAGGGGAGTGGGGTTTGGGAAATGTAATACTTGCATCATTTTAGCTGGTTGAGGCTCAAAGACTGTGCATATTTTGTCTGGGCATATGTTGAACTGTTTCTTTGGGGGGTTAATTTTTTTTTTTGGGGTGGGTTGTTATTTTTATTTTTTTGGTCGAAAATTTTCAATGTGACCGGTTGTTGGTTTCTGCAATATGCGGTTTAATGTTGTATGTATTTACTATAATTCTCAATAAAAATAATTTACAAAATGTAAAGGGGTCCAGAGAGCTGTGTAATCTAAAGGGGTGCAGGGGGCTGTGTAATGCAAAGGGGTCCAGAGGTGTGGGGGCTGTGTAATATAAAGGGGTCCAGAGGTACAGGAGCTGTGTAATGTAAAGGTAACCAGAGGTGCGGGATCTGTGTAATGTAAAGGGGTCCAGAGGTGCAGGAGCTGTGTATTGCAAAGGGGTCCACAGAATGCGGGGGGCTATGTAATATAAAGGGAACCAGAGGTGCGGGGGTCATGTAATGTAAAGGGGTCCATAGGTGCGGGGCTGTGTAATGTAAAGGGGTCTAGAGGTACAGGGGCTGTGTAATCTTTTTTTTTTTTTTTTTTTTTTTTCAAATTCTTTATTTATTTATATCATCCCATTATACATAGCATTTAGTTCATTTAATTCAATATATAGATAGATTGTCAGAGGCTCTTCATTACGTATCAATAAGTCAATTTAACCGTCAGAGTCATTAATATTTAGAGATCCATACTTAGTACTTTTAAATCTTATTCTATGCATTGAAATTTCTACGTTCTAAATTTGATTTGTTCAGTTCTCCATGAATATAGGGATAATATTATTTTCCAAGTACCCTAAACGAAACCCCCCCCCCCCCCCCCCCCACCCTGTGACCTTATACAGTAACAAAAGCAACAGACCCGAAAAAATAAAAAAAAAAAATAAAAAAAAAAAAAAAAAAAAAAAAATCTAATTTTAATCCAAGTATAAATCCAAATATAAATAAACCTTCTAACTATAACCGACAGAAGGGGATTATAGACTCATAATTAGGTTGTCTTAAAGGTAGCTAAGGCCTTTCCTTCCTCTGAGAGTTTAAATATATTCCACTTAGCCCATGTTCTGGAGTACATCTCATGTCGGTTTTGCGCCGAGAGTATTAAGTCCTCCATCCTATTTACCTCTTCCACTCTTGTAAACCAAGACGAAATACAAGGGGGTCTTGTATCTCTCCACTGCCGGGCTATACATGATCGGGCGGCATTAAAGAAATGGCGCAGTATTAAGTTATTGTATATCTTTTCTGGTATGTTTGAGTCGTGCAGTAAATATAGTGCTGGGTCCTCAGGTAGAATGTAATCTGTAAACTTCTGAGATATACGCTGTATCTCCCTCCAGAAATGGACTAACTTTGGGCAAGACCAAAAAATATGGAGTAGCGTCCCTCTCTCTTCTAGGCATCTCCAACATTTGTCTGAGATCGAGGGGTAATATTTATGAAGTACTGAGGGTGTGCGATACCATCTCGTTAGAAGTTTAAAGTTTGTTTCCTGGCCCCTAGTGCAAATTGATGATTTCATGGCCATTCGTATAATCCGTCTCTGTTGTGTTGGTTGCAAAGTCCTATCTAATTCTCCCTCCCATTTCTGTATGTACTGCGGGATATACCTTTCAGGTGGTTCAATCAGTAATGCGTACATTTGTGAGAGTACATGAGGATAGGGGCCCTTGTCCTCACATATTTGCTCTAGTGGGGTCAGTGGTCTTTGAAACCTTTCCGGGGGTGGTAGTGTATTAAGGAAGTGTTTAAGTTGTGCCCTGCTCCAAAAATCGAGGTCATACCGGTCCCTTGATGATGTCAACTCCGGGACTGATGGCCATATTCTAGATCGTGCAAAGTGTGATGCCTGGTAGCATTGTGATTCTAATAGTTTTCTAAATGGGCCATCTTGTAGTCCTGGGGGGAAACAGGGGTTCCCTAAAATAGGGTAAAGGGGGGAATGGGGGGGTAACAGTGAGGTGCTCAGGCGCAATCGGGAGCATATTCGTAGTGTAGGTCCTATGGTCGGGTGTTTTTTGAGGGTAGGTGTAAGATCTGTATAACACCAGATCGCACGCCTTAATGGTATCATACTTTGTGATTGCTCTATCCTTGGCCACAGCTTAAGATCTGTGTGTCTGCACCAATCTATTAGTCTCCCCATGTGTGTTGCCTGATAATATTTCTTCATATCAGGTACTGCCATCCCTCCATACTGTTTAGGCAAATTCATAAGTCGGCGTTGTATTCTAGGTTTTTTATAGGCCCAGATAAAGTTGTTTACTAACGCGTTTATCTGTTTAAAGAATTCAGGGGGTATGTGAATTGGTAAGGTTTGGAAAAGGTATAAAAATTTAGGTAAGATTGTCATCTTGACTATATTACATCTACCAAACCAAGAAAAACAGCCCTGATGCCATTTGGTCAGCAATACCTGTATTCTGTTAAGTAAGGGAGGGAAGTTCAGTTCATAAGTTTGCTTTAGTTTAGGTGGTATGAACGTTCCCAGATATTTAAAGTTGAAATTATCTTTTAAGGTTTTAATCTGGGGTGGCGTCATTGAGACCCCCATTGCTTCAGATTTGGACATATTTATTTTTAAATTTGACAGAGAACCATATTCATCCAATTCTCTTAGAAGATTCGGTAGCGATATACCTGGTTTAGTAAGTGAGAATATAAGATCATCTGCATAAGCGGATACTTTATAATGTGATTTCCCTTTTTGGATCCCTGAGATGTCAGGGTTTTTCCTTATCTTACAGAGGAATGGTTCCAATGAAAGAGAGTAAAGGTGGGGAGACAAAGGACACCCTTGGCGTGTTCCATTTGAGATAGGGAAGGGTTCTGATAGACAACCATTGGCTTTAATTTGTGCTTTGGGCTTCGAGTATACACTCGAAATCCATCCAGCCATCTTCTCTCCCATTCCTACATACCTTAAAACCGAGAACATAAATGTCCAATTAACCCGATCGAACGCCTTTTCGGCATCCGTGCTCAGGAACACTGAAGGGGTATTTGAAGTGTCTGCTAGGTGGATGAGATTTAAAACTTTAATAGTATTGTCTCTCGCCTCTCGATTTGGTATAAAACCCACCTGGTCTAGATGGACCAGGTCGGTTAAATGTAGTTGAATACGTGTGGCGAGGATTTTTGTAAATAATTTAACATCCACATTCAATAAGGAGATGGGGCGGTAGCTACCACATGCTGATGGATCTTTATCTTCTTTAGGTATCACCGTAATGTGTGCTTTCAAAGTATCTGGTGGTAGTGCCGTCTCATATCCCAATGTATTGAATGTTTGTATCATCTGCCTCCCTAATTGAGGTAGGAGTAACTGGTAGTATTTTAAGGAAAACCCATCTGGGCCCGGGGATTTCCCTGGTTTAGTAGATTTTATGGCTTCTTGCAGTTCCTCTATTCTGATAGGCGCTCCTAGTTCCTCTCTGACTTGTTCTGATAACTGGGGGATACCTGATGAGGATATATATTCTTCGATCTTATATTGCTCCGGTCTCTCTCTAGGTAAGTTATATAGTAATTTATAAAATTCCTGAAATGTTGACGCAATCTCATTAGGTTTATAAACCTTCCGTCCTTTTCTATCTACCAAATATGGTATATAGGATTTTACCCGTTGTTCTTGTAGAGCTCTAGCTAGTGAGCGTCCACATTTGTCTCCTGTTTCATAATAATATTTCCGACTTAACTGCATTGCTGCCTTAGCCTTGTAATGAAGGAGGGCAGTTACTTGTCTCCGTAGATTGAGAAGCTCAGTCTCCACCTTTATTGTCTGTCTCTGTTTGTGTTGTATTTCTAGGTCCTGTATATTACCCATTAGTTTAGTTAATTCTGCTTCCCTGGCCTTTTTAATTCTGGAACCATGTTTTATGAGAATCCCCCTTATTACTGTTTTGTGTGCTTCCCATATTATCCTTTCCTCAACTTCTGGTGTGGTGTTATATTGGAAGTAGTACTGTAGTTCTTTAATCACCTCGTCCATTACTAGCTTATCCTCTAATAAGCTCTCGTTAAGTCGCCACTGTCTATTTTTGGGGGAGGGGTATTTAGTCATAGTCCATATCAGTGTGACCGGAGCGTGATCAGTCCATGTGATGTTCCCTATATCTACTTTTTTAATCTCCGGTAACATTTGATGTGGGATGATAAACAGATTAATACGCGAGTACACCTTATGTGGGTTGGAATAGAAGGTATAGTCCTTCTCGTCTGGATGAAACAGTCTCCATACATCTGTGAGTTGATATTTATGAAGTGTTTGTGAGACCCTTTTACGTCTACCCTTTGTAATCGATGTTTTACCTTCCGATGTGTCTAGTTTAGGGTCTAATGAGAGATTGAAGTCTCCCCCCAAGAGAAGCCTGCCTTCAGTAAATTCCATTAATTTATTAATGGTAGAACATATAAATTGGTCTTGATTACAGTTCGGAACATATATCGTAGCCATAGTTACTTTAATACTGCCGATCATACCTTTAAGAAACAGGAATCTACCCTCTCTATCCGATCTTATATCATTTAATTTCCATGGAACATTCCTAGATATGAGAATTGATACCCCCTTAGTTTTGGATATTTTATTGTATGCATGATATACTAAGGGGAAGAGATTATTTTTCATGGGTGGTATCTTTCCTTCTTTAAAGTGGGTTTCCTGGATATATGCCACATCGGAATGTGATTGTTTCAAGTCTTGGAGGAGCATCCTCCGTTTCTCAGGGGTGTTAAGCCCTTTAGCATTTATAGATATAATCTTCAGCTCCTCCATCTCCCCTTCTGTCGTAATTAAAAAAAAAAAAAAAAAAACCCCCACCTACCAGAGCTCTATTAGCTCTGATATTGGGACAAGAGGTTCCAGTAACCTCTCGTCCTTCCCTCTTCCCTGTGAAGAGGGATACAAAAGTTGAAAATATAAGCACTCACGTACAAATTACTTAAGTGAGTGCAATCCTAGGGGGGGGGGGGTGGTCCAAAAAATAGGCGGGGGAGCACTACACTCCTCCCTCCAGTGTTCCCAGATTCTTATTGGTCCCAACTTTGTATTATACATTACAGCCTATACTTTATTATATACATTTTAAGTCTTAACTCTATGTAGCACATAATTAACGTCACCTACAAACAAAAACAACAAAAAAAAAAAAAAAGGGGGGGGGGGGGGGTTGGATGGGGAGGGGGAAACCCGAGATGATCCAGGAGCACTATATATAATCATACCCAGAAAAACTAAGAAAAATAAAAATGATGCCCCCTCTCATTCGTTTCCTCCTTCTCCTCCTTCCCCCCCCCTCCTTCGGGAAAGAAAGGGATTTACCTTTCCCTCTCTTCTTCCTCCATATCCGTTCCCTCTGATCTCTCTTAGTTTCTCTAAATCTATAGCTATCTTGGTATTCAGGGAATCAGTAACAGGCCCTCAGCAATCGGGAGGTCCTAGTGCAGGGCATATGGTGGTATAGGTATAAAAAGTGCGACCAAGAGAAAAAAAAAAAAAAAAACAAACACCTCTATTCTATACTTCACTTCAATTCCACATAAAAAAAAAAAACGGAGACAAAAGTTAAGGGAGAATCTCTCCTTTTAGTGTATCTATTTACCATACTACTAGTGCCTGTGTTATGTAATTCAGTGCTTCCTATATGTGCATTATATATCAAAATATCCATTTATAAACGCATACCTTAACATATCTAGTGAACCTGCCCTTTTTTTTTTTTTTTTTTTTTATTATTACATACTATAGTGATATGAGCCCTAGACTAGGCCTATTGTGCTTCACACAAAAAATATATAAAAAAAAAAAAATATATATATATATATATATAGATATATATATATTATACCTATACATATATGTGTTCCCTACACCACCTCCCTGCCTCCAGTTTCTCCTTCCTGCTTCGGCTCCGAAATGAAATTCCCCTCTCCCCTCTTATTCATCATCGTCAGTCCTCTTTAACGTCTCAAAAGGGGGGGGGGGATATCATCTCTCCACCCCTCCTCTTCTTAAGTCTCTCTTCCCATTTAACTTTAGGTACTCTATTCGCCTGATACTGTCTATGTCTTCTACTGAAAGAAAAAAAAAAGGGAGGAGAAGAAAAAAAGAAAAAAAAAAAAAAAAAAAGAAAAAGGAAAGCACCTATTTTAAGTACTACAGTGCAGTGATCAAAACACAAACCTCCAGATCTAAAAAGAAACAACAAACAAATATGTAATAATCTACATATACATGTATACCTATACACACGTTTAGACCTCATAAATCATATCCATTCAGATAGAAAAAGATTTACATATTTGTATTTATCATTCTATCATTTTATATTAATTCCTGCTCTGTTTCAGAAGGGAAGAAAAAAAAAAAAAACACTACGCTACAGAGAGAGGAAAAAAAAAAAAAAAAAGGGTCTTGTAGTAGGAAGGTGAGGCTGTCCTTTTAACTCCAGACCGGCTTAAGATATCTCCTCCTCTGGTGTTTGCAGTGATTACTGCGCGACTGCTCTGTTTGGGGATATTGACATTTCAAACCTTGGGGCTCCTCCTTTAGGTAATCTTTTCCTAATTGGCGAAAGCCAATTTGGGACCTCACAGCTCTCAACTCCCAAAAACAAAAATAGAGCTGGGAGATCTGCGGGTGATTGTAGTAAGAAAGTCCCTTTTTCCATCCTAATTGTTAGAGATATCGGGTACCCCCAGCGATATGTCCCCCCTGCAGATTTTATCTTCGCTAATAGTGGCCGCAGTTGTGCTCTCCTTTGAAGTGTAGCTCGAGATAGGTCTGGAAGTATGTTGATCCTTTCCCCCTCGTATATTACCGGGCCTTTCTCCCATACTTTCCTGCTGATCAGCTCTCTATGGGAGTACCTGTGTAGGCGACCAATTACATCCCTGGGCCTAGTCAGATCTATCGATCTGGGTACCGGTGCTCTGTGCAATCTATCGAATTTGATCTCTCTGGGGGCGGTGCTTACGCCTATTTCCTGACAGATCTTAACCACGGTCTGATATAATTGTTCTTTGCCGATGTTCTCAGGAATACCTCTGAATTTCAAGTTATTCCTCCTACTTCGGTCCTCAATCTCTTCAATTTTTATTTGAATATTGGAATCTTGGGCTGACTGTACCTTTTCTAATTTTGATACTCGCGCCTCCAATCTTCCTATAGCTGACCCTTCCTCATTTACTCTGTTTGTTAAAGTCTGAACCTCTGTACGGACAGACTGCATTTCCCGTATATGACTTTCTTCAAGACGGGACACCAATGCTTCCATTAGTTTCCAATGTGCTTCCATCTCCTGCCTGGTGGGGAGGGCTTGTAAAATGGTCCTAAGATCCCCTGGTATGTCAGTTACTTGCTCCCCCCTATTCCCATCTCCTCTCTCATTAACCTGCACCATCGCTGGCTCAAGGGGGAGACTCATCCGGGGTGCTGCCATTGGTATCTCGGTACCTGTGATCTCCCTAGTCTCCAATGTAGATGCCCGCACTGCTGCCCGGGTGCGCGGGAAGTAACCCTTAATCTCCTGCTGCCGGGGGTCTCTATGGCAAGGTTTCTCTTCCCTTTTCTTTCTCGTACTGTGCATCCCCCTAGGGGGTCAGGTCTCCCACAAAGTCACCCCGCTCCACAGTGTGCAGGCTTCTGCTTAATGATTACTTCCCTCTGACAACTCCACAGTCTGTTTTCCAAGGGTGCTTTACGGTTGGGGGGGGAAGTTATAAGGTGCCGCACACTTACTTTCAGAGATCGTTACCAGTCTCTACAGTCCCAGCGGTCACCACGCATCTGTGCAAATCTGCTCCGTTATGCACCCCCCCTCCTTCAGGCTTACCTCGCTTGCTGGAGACAAGATGCTTCGTCCCAGGTCCCAGGTCAGAGGTCTGCAGCGCAGGATTCGTTCCTCTCCGCTCCGTTCTACTTCCTGCTTCTCCACTTCACATTCCTCTCGGCACTTAGTGCTTCTCAGTAAGAGTCAGGTGAGGGAGACCCGATGGTCCGTATCCAGCCGCAAGTATCACCACACACACCAGCCTTTGCAATCTGTGTGGTCTGAGCTTCAGCTGTCCGCTTAGTGTGAGCGTCCGTGCTTGGTAGTCAGAGCGGGCCGTCAATCTGCCATGTCAGAGTGGGTCCTCAGTCTGCCGTGTTACCGCTTCATTAAGATCTATTCAGATCTGTTTGCTGGCATGCTGTTTCGTAGGGGTTTCAGGGAAGTTTAGCAGCTTGACTGGGATGCTGGAGGGTGAGGTCCGTGCTCAACCAGCGCGTCTCTCTACTCCGCCATTATCTGGCCACTCCCCCCGGGGCTGTGTAATCTAAAGGGGGCTGTGTAATGTAAAGGGAACCTGAGGTGCGGGAGCTGTGTAATGTAAAGGGGTTCAGAGGTGCGGGGCTGTGTAATGTAAAGGGGTCCAGAGAGGCGGGGGCTGTGTAATGTAAAGGGGGCTGTGTAATGTAAAGGGAACCAGAGGTGTGGGTGCTGTGTAAGGGGCTGTGTAATGTAAAGGGAACCAGAGGTGCAGGAGCTGTGTAATGTAAAGGGGTTCAGAGGTGCGGGGCTGTGTAATGTAAAGGGGTCCAGAGATGCGGGGGCTGTGTAATGTAAATGGAACCAGAGGTGCGGGGGTTGTGTAATGTAAAGGGGTCCAGAGGTGCGGGGCAGTGTAATGTGCAGGGGGCTGTGTAATTTAAAGGGGCTCAGAGATGTGGGGCTGTGTAATTTAAAGGGGCTCAGAGATGTGGGGCTGTGCAATGCAAAGGGGGCAAGAAATGCGAGGCTGTGTAATGCAAAGGGAACCAGAGGTGCAGGGACTGTGTAATGTGCAGGGGGCTATGTAATGTAAAGGGGTCCAGAGATGCGGGGGCTGTGTAATGTAAATGGGTCCAGAGGTGCAGGGCTATGTAATGTAAAGGGGTCTAGAGGTGCAGGGGGCTGTGTAATGTAAAGGGGTCCAGAAGTGTGGGGGCTGTGTAATGTAAAGGGGTCCAGAGGTACAGGAGTTGTGTAAGGTAAAGGGGTCCAGAGGTGTGGGAGCTGTGTAATGTGCAGGGGCTGAGTAATGTAAAGGGATTTAGAGATGCAGGGGCTGTGTAATGTAAGGGGGGCCAGAGGTACAGGGGCTGTGTAATGTGCAGGAAACTGTGTAATGTAAAGTGAACCAGAGGTGCAGGGGCTGTGTAATGTAAATGGGTCCAGAGGTGCAGGGGTTGTGTAATGTGTAAAGGGGTGTGTAATGTAAAGGGGTTCAGAGGTGCGGGGGCTGTGTAATGTAAAGGGGTTCAGAGGTGCGGGGCTGTGTAATGTAAAGGGGTCCAGAGATGCAGGGGCTGTGTAATGTAAATGGAACCAGAGGTGTGGGGTTGTGTAATGTAAAGGGGTCCAGAGGTGCGGGGCAGTGTAATGTGCAGGGGGCTGTGTAATTTAAAGAGGCTCAGAGATGCGGGGGCTGTGCAATGTAAGGGGGGCAAGAGATGCAAGGCTGTGTAATGTAAAGGGAACCAGAGGTTCAGGGGCTGTGTAATGTGCAGGGGGCTGTGTAATGTAAAGGGGTTCAGAGGTGCGGGGCTGTGTCATGTAAAGGGGTCCAGAGATGCAGGGGCTGTGTAATGTAAATGGAACCAGAGGTGTGGGGTTGTGTAATGTAAAGGGGTCCAGAGGTGTGGGGCAGTGTAATGTGCAGGGGGCTGTGTAATTTAAAGAGGCTCAGAGATGCGGGGGCTGTGCAATGTAAGGGGGGCAAGAGATGCAAGGCTGTGTAATGTAAAGGGAACCAGAGGTTCAGGGGCTGTGTAATGTGCAGGGGGCTGTGTAATGTAAAGGGGTCCAGAGGTGTGGCGCTATGTAATATAAAGGGGTCTACAGGTGCAGGGGGCTGTGTAATGTAAAGGGGTCCAGGGGTGCAGGGGCTGTGTAATGTAAAGGGGTCCAGAGGTGCGGGGGCTGTGTAATGTAAAGGGTTCCAGAGGTGCGGGGCTGTGTAATGTAAAGGGGTCCAGAGGTACAGGAGTTGTGTATGGTAAAGGGGTCCAGAGATACAGGGGCTGTGTAATGTGCAGAGGGCTATGTAATGTAAAGGGAACCAGAGGTGCAGGGGGCTGTGTAATGCAAAGGGGTCCAGAGGTACAGGGGCTGTGTAATCTAAAGGGGGCTGTGTAATGTAAAGGGAACCAGAGGTGTGGGAGCTGTGTAATGTAAAGGGGTTCAGAGGTGCGGGGCTGTGTAATGTAAAAGGGGGCTGTGTAATGTAAAGGGAACCAGAGGTGTGAGTGCTGTGTAAGGGGCTGTGTAATGTAAAGGGAAACAGAGGTGCAGGGGCTGTGTAATGTAAAGGGGTTCAGAGGTGCGGGGCTGTGTAATGTAAAGGGGTCCAGAGATGCGGGGGCTGTGTAATGTAAATGGAACCAGAGGTGCGGGGGTTGTCTAATGTAAAGGGGTCCAGATGTGCGGGGCAGTGTAATGTGCAGGGGGCTGTGTAATTTAAAGGGGCTCAGAGATGTGGGGCTGTGCAATGTAAAGGGGGCAAGAGATGCAAGGCTGTGTAATGCAAAGGGAACCAGAGATGCAGGGACTGTGTAATATGCAGGGGGCTGTGTAATGTAAAGGGATCCAGAAGTGCGGGGCTATGTAATGTAAAGGGGTTCAGAGGTGCAGGGCTGTGTAATGTAAAGGGGTCCAGAGATGCGGGGGCTGTGTAATGTAAATGGAACCAGAGGTGCGGGGTTGTGTAATGTAAAGGGGTTCAGAGGTGCGGGGCAGTGTAATGTGCAGGGGGCTGTGTAATTTAAAGAGGCTCAGAGATGCGGGGGCTGTGCAATGTAAGGGGGGCAAGAGTTGCAAGGCTGTGTAATGTAAAGGGAACCAGAGGTGCAGGGGCTGTGTAATGTGCAGGGGGCTGTGTAATGTAAAGGGGTCCAGAGGTGTGGCACTATGTAATATAAAGGGGTTCAGAGGTGCAGGGGGCTGTGTAATGTAAAGGGGTCCAGGGGTGCAAGGGCTGTGTAATGTAAAGGGGTCCAGAGGTGCGGGGGCTGTTTAATGTAAAGGGTTCCAGAGGTGCGGGGGCTGTGTAATGTAAAGGGGTCCAGAGGTACAGGAGTTGTGTATGGTAAAGGGGTCCAGAGATACAGAGGCTGTGTAATGTGCAGAGGTCTATGTAATGTAAAGGGAACCAGAGGTGTGGGAGCTGTGTAATGTGCAGGGGCTGTATAATGTAAAGGGGTTTAGAGATGCAGGGGCTGTGTTATGTAAGGGGGGCCAGAGGTACAGGGGCTGTGTAATGTGCAGGGGACTGTGTAATGTAAAGGGAACCAGAGGTGCGGGGGCTGTGTAATGTAAATGGGTCCAGAGGTGTGAGGGCTGTGTAATGTAAAGGGGTCCAGAGTTGCGGGGGCTGTGTAATGTAAAGGGGGCTAGAAGTTCAGGGGCCGTGTAATGTAAAGGGAGTCAAAGGTGTGGGGGTTGTGTAATGTAAAGGGGTCCAGAGGTGCAGGGCCATGTAATGTTAAGGAAGCCAGGTGTGGGTGGGGCCATGTAATGTAAAGAGGTCCAGAGATGCGGGGGGCCCTGTAATGTAAAGGGGGCCAGAGTTGCAGGGGCCATGTAATGTAAAGGGGGTTTTCCTACGTTTTACCTGCAGTTAAAGCTGCAGTTCTACAAATTACTATTAGGTTGTATAATTTATTCTGCATTTTCTAAAAGCGCACCAAAAGTCCTGCATGCTGCATCTTTGGCGCACTTTCAGAAAACAGGAACATCATTTTGGGGGGTAAAACCATGTTTCACCACACCAGGTGAGCCCAACCCTAGTTATGCCACTGTTTTAAAGGTAAGTACCAACAGTGCAGGGGGCCTACTGTGCAGTTAATCTGTCCTAAGTGGACAGAGTACATGTTTACATTAATGAATTAGGATCGGGGTGCACAACCCCAAGAGATGGCAAAAAAAAAATTCACGATTGCCATGTGCAGCTCAGCTTGTCTACCACACATACCCACAATGCAATAATGATATGAGCAGGGAGAGTGTTTCCTACCACCATACATTACTATCAGATGGAAAAATAGAGATCAGGGTGCAGACATGGTTTGGCCCAGTTAGGGTCATGCCTGGCTTCATAATAAAGCAGGTGACTTATGTCTATAGGCCCGTACACACGATCAGACTTTTTGACAACCAACATGCAAATTAGCTGGTTTGGACCAACATCCGACCATGTGTACGCTCCATCGGACCAACTTTTTCCAGGTTTCATCGGACTTTTGTTGGCTGTGCGAATGGACCAACTTTCTCCCAACAAAAGTCCGATGGACCAAAGTCCGACCGCGTGTACACAAAACCAACGGACTTTTGTACAAAGTACAAACACGCATGCTCAGAACCAATGCAAAAGATCAGACAACAATATAGAAGTTGACCAAAGGTGGCGCTGGAGTATTCGAACGTCCTCTTTTAAAGTGTCGTCAGTACGTTGAAACCTCACTACATTCATGTTTGTTGCCTAAAAAGTCAGATCGTGTGTATGCAATACCAACTTGGGGCCAACGCCCTTTGGACAAAAATTCACAGGAAAGTTGGTCCATGGTCCGATCGTGTGTATGAGGCTTTAGGCTCACTTTCACTCACTACATATATGAAGCAATTTTTTTTTTTTTTTAGAATATGCAAAAAAAAGATGACATTAATTTTTGTTAGTGATGCAGATTGCAACATTGATTATAATTCTGATTGTAATTTGGATCAAATTGAACAAATCAGCAAACGTGTGTGGCACTTCTTTCAGAAAATCTGCACAGCCACTCGTATGCCATGTACATGTTTATTTCGAATTGAGAAAGATTGCACAAATTCTGTATACAGAGACATGCGTGCTGGTTCTATTCTGCTTCATGACCCACTTAAACAACTCCAGAGCACGGCGGGGGAGCTCTTAGAAGGGATTTCTCAGGACTTGTCTAGAATTTCAATTTTACTGACTAATAACCTTGTGGCACCCATTTCATTCAGCAGGATTACAGGTAGATAAAGGGCACATTTCATATATTAAAGAAGAACTCTGAACTAAACAAACACATCTCTTCCCCAATGGTAGTAACATGTGAATCTCTGAATATATTCACCCAGTTCACCCATAAATGATTACTTAGATGTTATCCTCTGACTTCATATATGTCTTGGACACTCCAACTGCAGAATCTCCACACTTAAATAGAAAAAGACAAACCACACACAGTGCGATTTCCAAGAAATTAAATGAAACTAAGATTAGGGTATTGACAATTATTATTTGTTATTTAAATGTATTTATTCCCATATTTGAACATACTATGCAGAGTGCATAGATCCCCTCACATTATCCCTTTACACTAGTTAGCTTACAATTTACTTACCCTTTATTCCAACATAATGCTACCTTAGGATCACATATCTGATGATGCATGTTGGTACAGACTCAAATCCATTTTTAAATGCATCAAATAAGGGAGATGGTCCTTGTTAGCATGGCTACGGAGAATCTTGTGACATTCCAGGGCCCTGGTGGAAATTAGCACTGCCCCTGCCCCTGAGTATGTAAGGCGGATGTAAAAAAAAAAAAAAAGAGACCCTGTTGCTGGTGAGGTTTGCTAACAAACAATTGTCTCTATTGAGTTATTGCTTTATAAGCCAAACCTGCAACACGTCTAGAGTTGTTACCTTTCCTTCAAGTCAAATCCAAACACTTTAGTGGCACAGGGCATATTTTCTTTCATAGTATACACTATAGGATTATAAAAGACCTGGGATATCGTTGGGTGCCCCAAGGAGAGTGGTAATGCAGCACGCTGTGGCAAACAGTGGATGTGGCCAAACTGCTCTTGCTGATATCATTCCCCCCCCCCCGTGCCCCATTGATGCCAAACCTGCCCCCAGACAGCGGCCCGCAGCTCCCGGATGGCAACAGACTAGCTCAGTTACTTGGGGAGCCACAGCCCAGTCTGAATAATGTGTCCGGGTTTCAGGCAGATTAGAACCTGGACACATAATTCCAATTCCGGACTGTCCAGATGAATCCCGGACAGGTGGCAACCCTAAACATGTCACTCCTTGCGGCTCCTCCACTAGCAAGTGCAGTTTTTCAACATTCCTGGCCAGTATAGGACTGATTATATTAGGGAAAATAATACCCTCGCTTAGGTTATGACCAGGGTAGATCAGAGGTCACCCATGCACCAACTTCCATCTGACCATTCTTCCCAACTCAACCTTCCTATATCCTCCCCAAAGGAATACACAGTACTGAACTTTAACCACTTGCTTACTGGGCAGTTATACCCCCTTCCTGCCGAGGCCAATTTTCACCCTTCAGCGCTGTCACATTTTGAATGGCAATTGCGCGGTCATGCAACACTGTAGCTAAATTACATTTTTATCAATTTTTTTTCACACAAATGGAGCTTTCTTTTGGTGGTATTTAATGACCACTGTTTTTTTCTTTTTTGCTAAAGAAAAACAAAAAAAACTAAAATTTTGAAAAAAAAAAAAGGTTTTTCATAGTTTGTTATAAAATTTTGCAAATAGGTAATTTTTCTCATTCACTGATGTGCACTGATGAGGCTGAACTGATAAGCACTGATGAGGTGGCACTGATAGGCTGCACTGATGGGCACTGATAAGATTGCAATGATGAGGTAGCACTGATGTGCACTGATAGGTGACACTGAGGCAGCACTGGTGGGCACTAAGGAGGAGGCACGGATGAGGCTGCACTTATAGGTGGCTCTGATGGGCACTGAGAGGTGGCACTAGTTGGCAGCACTGATAGCCGACACTGATGTGGCACTGATAGGCACTGGTAGGCAGCTCTGATAGACAGCACTGATAGGTGACACTGATGATGAGGCACTGATGGGCACTGATTGGCATAGGATAGCCTATATCTACAGTGCATTCAATGGTGTACTGTTTCGAATACACTTCAGGTGGTGTATTAATATATATATATATGTATATATATATATATATATATATTTAGGGCTGTGGAAATTAAAGATCAATTCCTCGATTAATCAATACATTTTTTTGATCGATCAAAATTCTTTTGATTAGTACTCACCTCTCCAGCGGCTTCCGGGTCTTCAGGGAGTTCCGTCGGAGATCCGGTGACCTCACAGACATCGACGTCAATGGACTCCTCCCCCTTCCCCCTTCCCCAAGTGCCTTTCTCTGCTAACAAAGGGAAGGGGGAGGAGTCCGGTGACGTTGAAGTTCTGATTGAACGTAGCACGTACGGGGGAGGAGCTACGCATGACATCACCTGCTGCTGCCCTACAGAACTAACATGATTGTCGGCTTTACATGCTGTATTTTTTATCATCTTTATGTGAGTAGTTTGTGTTTGAACACAAAAATTAAATCTTATACTTAAGCGGTGATCTTTTCTTTCTACCCATGACCTGGCGTCCTTGCTGAGATCTGAGGAGACGTGAGAGAAGTTTACGGTCCGTGTTAACCCTTTTGATACCCGCTTGCATGACCACCTGTTTGCACAGGGGTCCATGCCACAAGGTGAGAATGATTAGTTAGACCGGAGGTGGAGGGAATGTCATGCTACTGTGGAAAAAAAAAAAATTACTTATGTCAGGGCTACAATTTGAATTTAAAACGTATTTGTGAACTGTGAAGTTAAGTCATGAATTGTGGAAACTAACTAGTGTCGGGTGATTGTATATAGTGTATACCACATTTACCACTGACTAATGCAGAGTTGCAATGCAAGGAGATCAGCTAAAAGTAGTTGGATCTGTATGTGCATTATAATTAATCGAAATTAGTCAATTAATCGATTAAAAAAAATAGATTAATCGAACACGAACATTTTAATCAGTAACAGCCCTTTGCCAATACTTTTCATCCAGTGTAGCCTATATCTACAGTGCATTCGGTGGTGTATTGTTTCTAATACACTTCTGCCGGTGTATTAATATATATATTTATATATATATATATATATATATATATATATATATTACTGTCAGAGGATTACCAGATCTCAGACCTGTCAGCGTCGGCTGATCCCTGCGCACTTATGGGGTAGACTAATGCAGCGGCGCACACAAGTGCGCGATCCAGCGGGTCCACGCATACGGGTGCGCGAATTAGCAGGATCGCGCACATACGGTATTGCAGGTCGGCGCACGTTTGTGCGCACAACGTAATTTCCTGCCAGCCCTATAAAAGACAGCGCTGTGTTCCATATCATTGCTGGTATGTCTTTTCAGCTTCTGTGTTCCTGTGTCTTGCCTATGTTCCTGAGCCTACCCGTTGTGACCCGGATTGACCTGACTACTCTTGATCTTCTCCTGCACTTGACCCTTGGCTTGCCTCCCAGACTTCGCTATCTGCTGATACCTGTGTTTGACCCTCGGCCTCCTCCTGGACTTATCTCTGCCTGCTCCCTGTGTTTGACGCCCAGCCTGCTGCCTGACCTTCCGTGTATGACCCCTGGCTTGTCTTCCAGTCTCTGCTCCAGTTTGGACTTCCTTGTGTTGGCCCCTTGGCCTGCACCTCCAGTTCGGCCTTCAGGCTTCATCTCTCAGCTCCAGGTGTTTGAGCCTCGGCCGGCTCCCTCTCTCCAGCCAAGTACCTGCTCCTTCCTGCACGGGTCCCCTGCTGTCAGAAGTCCTACTGTCTCTACCGCCTGCTGGCAACCCATGCCCCTCCATGCCCAGTGCCACTGTTCCACTCTCAGGGGCACTGCGCACCCAGTTGCAAGGGAAGCCGCTCTCAGCAATTCGGCCTATATCCACGAATTCACTGTAGATATAGGCTACACTGGATGCAGAGTATATATATATATATATATATATATATATATATACTAGACTATATATATATATATATATATATATATATATATATATATATATATATATATAGCAAAGCTCTATGGGTGAGGTGCACTGAACGGTCACTTGGAAAAATGAGCAAGCAATCTAGTCCTTCCCAAGGACTAAAATATAAAAAAGAGAACGAGGATTGCTGCACAAACAGTAAAGATTCATTCGTAAAAAGTTACATTACATCAGGCATTTTCAGGTGACGTTTCGGGCTAGCAATGATATCGCCCCTCTTTAAGACCACATACCTACAGCTAGTGATATACCAGAGTCTATATATAAAAGTAGCTAACAGATGCTACCAATTAATTAATTAGAGTCAGCCGGAATCATTACATCCATGTAAAAAACACGTTCCATATCATTAATTATACATTCAGTTATACGAATTTGAAACGACTTCTGAAAACAGGAAGACTGAATCCTTCACTGCATTATAGTATACTTGATGGAATATTTCATCTACAGAATAAAGATACCTATAAAACATAGTCAATAATGGTCAAACTACTATCCTTCATTGACCAATGTTTCGACATTAAAAAACCAAAAAGAAAAAAACAATTACATTTGAAAAAACTATTAAATTGAAAAAACAATAAAATTGAAAACAATTAAACTGAAAAAATCCTACAATACGATGTCAAATCTGTCAGTCGTAGTTTGACCATTATTGACTATGTTTTATGAAGGAATGAAGGTGTAGCAATAGGTGCCCCAAGTACTTGCAGCCAATCTGCTAGCAGTACACCAGGAATTTCACAGGAGCAGTACACAGGAATTTCTTCAGAATAAGAAAAGCTAGGAATCTGCAAAAAGTTTGTTAAAATCCTAGCAATGTACATGGATCACCCAGAGGGGAATGTTTTTTTCCCAACAAAATTGGAGTTACTGTTTAAAGTGGAGTGAAAGTGGCCATACTATCAGGAGAGTACTTACTGAGGCCGAGATGCAGAGAGTGGTTCACCCTTGCGACTGAGCGCAGTCCGCCCCCTGGAGGTGAGACAGGGGGTGAATAGCACAGAGAGGCACAGGCTACCCAACCAGAGGATGAAGACTTGAGGAGAAGCCAGGTGCTGGGGTCAGGAAGACACTGGGAAGTCCAAATCACAGGTACAGGTTCAGGGCTGAAGATAAAGCAGGTCCGGGTCACAGGCAGAGTTCTCAGGGCAGGAGACAGAGACAAATCCGGGTCACAGGCAGATTTCTCAGGGCAGGAGACAGAGACAAATCCGGGTCACAGGCAGAGGTTTCTGGGGCCAGAGGCAAGCAAGCAGGTAAGTCCAGTATTCAGTCCAAGGGTCAAGGGCAGGAGATGGCAGCGAGGTCAAAAGGCAAATCCGGGTCAACAACAGGTAATCAGGTAACAGGAAGCAAGGACAAAGCTTTGGCAGGAAGCTGAAGACAAGCCAGCGCTGGACTAATCTCAAGCACTTCCTTAAATGGGCGGTGTGAGTGGTCATGTGACGCCGCCACGCACTGGGACGCTCAGGCGTGCGCCAGTGCGCATGCGCGTGCGTCGGAGCGCCGAGCCACGAATGCGCATGCGCCGGAGTGCCGTTCTGCCGCGCATGCGCACAGGCGCTCGGCGCGCAGCGCTAAGCTGTGGGTATTCCTGACACATACCTGCATTTTACTATAAATAAGGAAAGGAGGACCCCCACCTTGCCAACATCCAAATTTTAGAAAAAAGGATTGAGAAAGTGAGCTAGACTTTCTCAAAGAATACCAAACTTTGTGGGCACAATGTGAGGCAGTACATGTAAAAACAAAATATTTTTTATTACAGATATTGTTAAAAGACCACACATAACTACAACACCCGCTACTCAACAGAAGTTCAACAGTCATCCAATTACAAGCATGGAGGCATGGATCCAATCATGTAAAGCATGTAACAGTCCATCGGTATACAAAAAGAGTATGAATAGATGTTAAAAAGTCAGGTCCATGAACTTCTCCATGCATGCTTGTCAAAAGGTCAGGTCCATGAACTCCTCCATGCATGTTTGTCAAGAATGCATGGAGGAGTTCCTTGGCCTTCATGATGCTATCTGTTCACTAAGGTTCTCTAACAAACCTTTGAGGGCTTCAGAATACAACTGTATTTATACTGAGATTAAATTACACACAGGTGAACTCTATTTACTAATTAGGTGACTTCTGAAGGCAATTGGTTTCACTAGATTTTAGTTAGAGGTATCAGAGTAAAGGGGGCTGAATACAAATGCACGCCACACTTTTCAGATATTAATTTGTAAAAATATTGAAAACCATTTATCATTTTCCTACACTTCTCAATTATGTGGCATTTTGTGTTGGTCTATCACATAAAATCCCAATAAAATACATTTTACGTTTTTGGTTGTAACATGACAAAATGTGGAAAATTTGATATGAATGAATGAATACTTCTTCAAGGCACTGTAAACCTTGTGTCTGTTGCACCAGTTCGCAAAGTTATGGCCCTAGCCTCAGAAAGCCACCTCAAGAACTATCCCAGCTGACTTCAAACACTACCACTCTAGAACTAGCTAGTCACTATGAGCTGACCAGACCAACTAGGGGACACCATACTGAAGATGGTTCCCCACTGTTCTAGGACCTTCTAGGATCCCAAACTGCCAACTTTTGACAAGACCTGTATGACCACCAAGAACTGACAAATAGGGCTGAAGTGAGGGATGTTCACCTGAAGACATCAGATCTCTGACTGGATCTTCCTTATTTCTCCCCCAAGACTTCTTCTCATGTTCCTCCCCATCAGCCTGCTTCTTCTGACCAATCTGGTAAGTGCAACTATTTTCCTTTTTCATTTTTTTTAATCAATTAACTCCACACTGCCTGTTTCCCTTTCATCTGTAGTCATGTATGCCCTGTGCTTATTTCACTTCCTTCATAGCTCTGGGTATGCCTCTCTGCCACTGTTGATGTGTCACCTGCAGCAGGATGGCTCATCTGACATAGCCCTAACACTGCAACTCTCCAATGATAGACAAGAGCTAAAGGTCCTGGGAGCCGCACATCAGAACAAGACCCGCTGTGTGTGAACAAGTGGCAGACTCAGCTCTAGACCCCCCCAGGCTACGACCCAATGCATTTCGCTTCACACACCGGAGCTTACTCATGGGCAGTGTTGGTCATCTTACTTTAAAAAAGTAATTAGTTAAGTTACAAATGTAACAAAAGTAAGTTACAAAAAGTAATTGCATTAGTAACTCCATTGGAAAAGTAATTAGTTACTCAGCAAAGTAACTGTGACTTTTTTTTTAATATTCTAGCATGGGGGGGGGGTGTGGAAGAGCACAGGGGGCAGTGGAGAGCATGGGGGGGATGTGAAGAGCACGGGGGGATGTGGAGAGCACATGGGGCAGCGGAGAGCATGGGGGAGCAGAGAGCATGGGGGGAGGTGGAGAGCAGAGGGGGCAGCGGAGAGCATGGGGGGAGGTGGAGAGCACAGGGGGCAGCGGAGAGCATGGGGGGAAAGTGGAGAGCACAGGGGGCAGCGGAGAGCATGGGGGAAGTGGAGATCACAGGGGGGCAGCGGAGAGCATGGGGGGAGATGGAGAACACAGGGGGGCAAGGGAGAGCATGGGGGGAGGTGGAGAGCAGGGGGGCACCAGAGAGCATGGGGGGAGGTGGAGAGCACAGGGGGGGGAAGAGTATGGTGGAGAGCACGGGGAGGCCGAGAGCCGAGAGCCAAGAGCCAAGAGGAGGTGGAGAGCACGAGGGGGCAAAGATGATGGGTGGGGCAGAGAGCACAGCAGGCGCAGCAGAAATAAGCAGGATAGGAGTGTGCAGTAGGGGCGGCTGCATATAGAAGAATCATTCTCTCCATCTTCCTCCTGCAGTCTTTGAATGCCTGCTTCTCCTCTCCCTCTTGCAGGCATTCATAGACTGCAGGAGGAAGATGGAGAGAATGATTCTTCTACATGCAGCTGCCCCTACTGCTCCTCGTATCCAGGTTACAGGGGGTCTGCGCTTACGTTCTCTATGATCTGGCTCCAAGGTGTCTGCAGCAGGTCTCCTCTAGCTCCTCCCCCTTCGTGGTCACGCCCCGGCACATACAGCTGAACTATACATGCGGCCGCGGAGGTGTCTCGTCTAGCTCCTCCCCCTTCGTGGTAACGCCCCCCGGCACAGACGGCTTCAGTATACGTGCAGTTGTAGAGAGCTCCTCCTCCTGCATGTTTCTTTCTCCCCGGTGCTGATGGCTTAGCTGTACTACCAGCCCGGCGGCTGCAGAGAGCCTGGGTGAGTGGCACGGGCTCAAAGAGCAGCCCAGCAAGGACTGCTGCCATCTAGTGGCGGTATATGTAATTGCGGTAATGCCACCAAAGTAATGTGAATGGCGTTACCATGAGGGGAAGAGTAATCAGTTAGATTATTCGTCACCCTCTAAAGTAACTGAGTTAAGTAACTCCGATTACTTTAACTCAGTTACTTACATCACTGCTCATGGGGACTTCAACTCTTCAAATTAGACCTACTAGTCAGTACAGTTCCCATTGTTCATTGTGGGAAGTGTCACCTAGCTTTGCTGTGACCCCGTCATCAAATGCTGTAGAGCACAGGTCTCAAACTGGCGGCCCTCCAGCTGTTTCAGAACTACAAATCCCATCATGCCTCTGGCTATAGGAGTCATGCTTGCCTTGCAATGCCTCATGGGAAATGTAGTTCTGCAACAGCTGGAGGGCCACCAGTTTGAGACCCCTGCTGTAGAGCATGCTGCTGTTCCCCTGGAGGGGATCTTTCACTGTCCTTTACAAGCTGGGGCAGGTTCTGGACTAGTCTGTATTGCTCAGCAGCAGTGTCATTTGCAGGGAGGCCCAGGACATGTCTATGCTGTATGCAAGGCATGCCTGAACTACAAAACTAGCTGAACAGAACTGAAGATCCTTGGTCCAGTATACCAGCTCGCAAATGCATATTTCAAGAGTATTTACAGTAAGCTTTGTGCCTGCAGTTCCGCTTTAAAATTTGAGGCACGGCAAAGTACAGCTAGGAGAAAAATGCAGAGGTGGATTTAAATAAGTGAAATCTGTGGAATGGAATCCAAGTATATGTTTTGAAACTAAATGTTGGCTCTTTCCCAGGCTCTGTCATGGTAGTTCAAACTTTTCTCAAAGGCTTTGTTTGTTAGTGCATTGTGACATTTCACCATCTGTCATCAGCACTCTCACTTAATTATGTCTGTCCCCATTTCTCTTCTCCTGCTATTTATTTGCAACATCTACAATGCAAATAACCCATTACTGTTAGCTAATGATGCAGAGAATGGGACAAGCCACTAACCTCTAAGTATCTACAAAGGATATGACTTAAAATTCTGACATCTAGTGTTATGGAAAGGCGGTGGAGCTCATTCTTAAAGACAAAATTAGAATAAGATCCAATAATCATCAAAACGAATTAACCTAAAGGGTATTTCTAAAATATTAAATAAAAAAATTAAATTGGAACTCATGATTTTACTTAGCTTGGCCCTGTAATAGAAAACATTCTTGTATCTAATTTCTAGACAACAGCAGGACCCCCATTCTACTGCTATTTGCAGTGCCTGTAAAGTCTGACCGCAGAGTGCAACTCATCAGCACTAATTGCATTTAAAGTGCATACATAACATTATTCCACTGCAGTACTAGAGATAAAAAAACAAGCCATTCTGTAAATATCCCTTAGGCAGGTCATAGTACTTCCAAGACTTCCAAAGAAGTGAAATAAAAGTTAATGAAATGCCTGTCAAAGAATTTATGTTTCTGTCCAATCAGTCCTGAGAGTCACACAGTTAGCCAAGTTACTAGTGTTCATTCTCAACAAGCCTGCATGCCTTTCAGCATTGAGGTTGGTTTAGGAGGGGCTACCTAAAAAAAGCAGGGGTCACCATCCTCAAAACACTGGTGCCCAATGCTGACAGGCATCAGGCTTCTCGGCACCCCTGAGGCCCAGAAAGGAAGCAGGAGAGGGCTTTAAGTACCATCTATCTAAGTGGGTGGTCATCCCCACCTTATGATGTGGTTTTAGGGGTCAATCATGCCTTTAACCTGTTTATCATGCATACAGTTTAGTTAAATAAATAAACTCACTAACAACTTTAAAAAATGCTTTACCAATATTTGCCTTCCAGTGATATCCAAAGGTTTCCTGTGTGTGTGTGTGTGTGTGTGTGTGTGTGTGTGTGTGTGTGTGTGTGTGTGTGTGTGTGTGTGTGTGTGTGTGTGTGATCTATTCTGATCCAGTATCTTAGTGGAGGGAACTAGTTATTTTTGGGAGTTGGGGTGGGGGGAAGAGACACATGCTGTTTTTTGTATTTTTTAATATTAGAATTGAGTACTGTCCGTGATACTTTTTTTATTTGAACTAACATATCATTTTTCATGGACGAGCTTTCGGGGTGTGTCCCCTTCTTCAAGGTCTAAGCAGTACTTAGACCTTGAAGAAGGGGACACACCCCGAAAGCTCGTCCATGAAAAATGATATGTTAGTGCAAATAAAAAAAGTATCACGGACAGTACTCAATTTTCTCTGTCACAATTGCACTAATACGGCTACAATCACTTCAAATTTAATATTAAAAGAATGCCATTTAGCTCTCCTGGTGCTGAATTGTTCATGAACTCTGTTTCAGCACCATGGAGAGTTTCTGTCCTGTGTTTCACCTGCAGGTGAAAAGCCTGTGTTTAAGTGGGGTTCCACTGCCTAAATATATATATTTTTTTGGTACAATGAAGAGCATTACGTTTTTAAAAGTTGTTACTCACTTTTTCTCTGTAAAAAAGAAATTAGATTTCGCCTTCTTGGCGGTTGTCATCTTGTCTGTGGGCATATGAAGCCCACAGGCATCCTCTTCCTGGATACAGTGTCACTGATGTTCCAGGATGCACTGCGCGTTGTCTCCCGATCTCGCGCATGTGCAGTAAATCGAATTGGGAGCACCGTCAACAGCTCAGGTTGCCATCACAACGGGCGGCATCGTCGGAAGTCCCGCCCCGTTGTGATGGCAACGGAGCGTCAAAATCACTCGATAACTCACGCCAGGCCGCCGCACAGACTCCTGGGAACAATCACAAAAGCTCCCAGGAGTCAGTGCGGATAGAGAAAATTATGTTTTAGCCGCACTATCCCCGCCCATATCCGCAGTCCCCACATCCAGGAAGTAGACAGACTGATCAGCAAAGGTACAGTAAAAAAAAAATAGAGTCAGTTTTTAAATTAGAACATCTACATAATCATCATGAGCTATTGTGTTAAAATCGGGTGGAGCTCCGCTTTAAATGCACTTTCTTAAAGCGGAACTACACTGTATCTCAGCACCACAAATCAAAAACGCTATTTCATTCATTTTTAGTATTCAAAGCAAGCTCCCTCATCCATCCATGTCTTTATGCTTTATTTTGTTGAGAAATCACTTTGAAAATCACCCCACTAGCGTTTCTGGCTTTGTCCATCTTAAGTAAGGCCAGATGATTTTTGAAGCATTTACTTCCTGGAATCCATCTGCCCTTAGCGCAGACATACAAGCAGAAGGGTGTGCTTAGTTGAGAAAACCACTCCTCCCCTTCTGTAGACTCTTGGGATATATGACCTAATTTGCATAGGCCAGAAAACAGGAAGTAACTGAAGAAATGTAAAAAAAAAAAAAAGTTAAAACAAGTGAATGATATATCTTCCTATCTATTTACTAATGCTAGCAGCATGAGGATTAAAAATACTTTGAGTTAGTTGTCAGAGTGAAGTTCTGTTCTAAAGTTCTGTTGCGTAGGAGGCTCTGTCTTTGCTATAACCACCTAATCAGGCTCTGTGTTGTAACAAGTAAGCTACATCTTTTTTTACATGCAAGAACTACTGAAAGCCTCACCAAAGATGTAACTTATATTGCATACCTCCAAACTTTATGAGATGGGAACGTGAGACACCTATAAGCAAAAATATGTAGGCATAGGACACACCCCTGCCACACCCCCTTAAAGGAGAATTATACAAAAAATAAAATAAGTTAAACCCACAAGTGCTTTTTTTTTATTTATTTATTTCTTACCACTACTATTCCTTTATACTGGCTTTTGAAATGTACAAATGCAACAATTTAGAAATTGGATGAAAAGTTTAGCACTGTCAAGCGCTATTTGAAAGATAAATAGTGGATTTTAAATACTACTATATAGATCAGACCAAACTGAGGGACAAATGAGGAGGAAAGATGGACAGGGGGACAGTCCCTCGAAATCAGGGACAGTTGGGAGCTATGATCTTGTAAGGGATGTCTATAAATAGGATTCAGACTTTTGGGAAAGGCAGTGAGCCAATCAGATGAGCAGGACATTTATTTTTACACAGTTGTTACCATAACATTCCCAATTAGAACATTTTCCCTCACCTTCTCCTGTCAGCTAAGGCCTCATGTGCGCTAGACAAAAGCTGCAACAAAAATGCGCCAAAAGCCACGTTTTTCAAAGGTGTTTAGATGCGTTCAGGCACGTCAAGCATTTAGTGCGTTCATTCATTTCATTGGGCAGAATATTAATGTACTCTAGCCCATGAAATGAATGAGCACTACACGTGGCTTGTGTATAGGCATGTTTAAACGCATCTACATTTTTAGGCATGCCTGAGGTTTTTTTTTTTCTGTCAAAATGCTCCCCTTCTGACCACAATTTTGGTGCTTTCAGATTTCTTCCCCTAAACACCTGTAAACGCCTTTGACAACTGCAGTGTGCACAAGGCCTAATAGTAGCGGGCCAACCCTGCAGAAAAGAAGAGATCCTGGAAGAAGCATGCATGCTCTCTTCCTTCGGCTTCTCCTTCTGGCCACATGTGGTCTGTATGTCAGTCTCAGACCCAAAGGCGGACTGACCATTCAGGCACTCGGGCACTGACCGAGGGCCCCATGCCACTAGGGGGCCCATCAGGGTGGCCAGCCTTAGTAAAACTAGGGACAGTATGTAAAAATCTGTGTTTTTTTTACATCTGTCCCTGAAATGTCCGACACCGACATCATTTTGATGTGAAAATCCCGAGATTATATCTGCTCCGCCTCTGCACTGCCCCCTCAGCCAATAGGAACACACTGTACACCCCCCCCCTTCCTCAGCGCAGCTTTTTTGACACGGGAGCAGGAGATGCCGACTGCTGGAAGAGAGAAGCATAGCTCCCAACTGTCCCTGATTTGGAGCAATGTCCCTCTGTCCCTCTTTCCCCCTCATTTGTCCCGCATTTTGGTTTGAGCTATATAGATGTATATAAAATGCACTTTTTATCTTTCAAAAAGTGTTTCCCAGTGCTAAACCTTTCATCCAAATTCTAAATTGTAAATTTTAAAAGTCAATATAAAGGAATAGTAGTGGTAAAAAAAAAAGCCCTTGTGGATTTAATAAAAGCGGGTTCCCACTTAAAAAAAGTCAGCAGCTACAAATACTGCAGCTGCTGACTTTTAATAATCAGACACTTACCTGTCCCAGGGTCCAGCGATGCGGGGGATCGAAGCCCTGCTCCTCCCCCCTCTCTGCTCGGCGGCGCCAACATTTTAACTGTGGGCGCACGGCTGTGGCTTGACAGCCGGGCACCCACTGCGCATGTGCGAGCCGCGCCGAACGCCGTCACTGGCGGCGCAATCATCTGGGACCGCTCACGTGTCCCAGATACTTGACAAGAAGGAGGGGGAGAGGCGATCTCCCTTCCTGCGCCGAGGGATTAATTCTCCTTTAAGGGGGTGTGGCGGGGCGTGTCCTATGCCTACATACATTTGCTAGTAGGTGTCCCTCATTCCCATCTTAAAATGTTGGGAGGTATGGAGGAGAGAAGAGGGAGGCGGGGACACAGCTTGCAGTGTGGGACGGGCTGCTGCCTGATAAGGTAAGCTGGCTGATCTTTACAAAATGGATTCTGGTCAGTGGATTACCCTGGTGAGCAGAGAGGGAGGATGTGTTACCTCTAGCAGAGCTCCTCCTGTCTCTGAGGCTATTGGATTGATTTTGTGTGTGAGAAGAAGTGCAATGCTCCTGGAGGAAGAACATGTCCTGAATGTCTCCCCCAATCTCTACTACACTTCCCTACTCATTAGCTGCCCACCACTACAGTCTCCTCCTCTTCTGTATTACCAACTAATGTGTCTGTGAGCTGCTGGGGCACTACAAGTCCCAGCATGCCAGGAGATGGGGGCAGCAGTGTGTTCAATCAGGCAGATTTTTTGGTGAAATGTGCTTGTGTGTGTGTGTGTATGTGTAATTGTGTGTATGTATACTGTACAGTGGTACTCCAAATTTTTGGGGGAGCGCAAACAAACTGAAAAAAACCCCCCATCAAACGCAGCCACTGTGCCCATCAATTGCAGCCACTGTGCCCATCAAATGCAGCCACTGTGTCCATCAAACGCAGCTACTTTGTCCATCAAACGCAGCTACTGTGTCCATCAAAAGCAGCTACTGTGTCCATCAAAAGCAGCCCATCAATTGCAGCCACTGTGCCCGTCAATTGCAGCCACTGTGCCCATCAATTGCTGACACTGTGCCCATCAATTGCTGACACTGTGCCCATCAATTGCCGACACTGTGCCCATCAATTGCCAGTACTGTGCCCATCAATTGCTGCTACTGTGCCCATCAAATGCTGGCAGCGTGCATCCCCCACCTGCCCGGCACTTACCTTGTCTTAGTGGGGCAGCGGGTCACGGCGGCAGGTGGTGAGCGGTGTTCGTGTCCTCCACGTTCATTGATGTCTTCTCTCGTCGTCCCTTTCCGTCCTCTGCGATAGACGTCCAATCACAACGCCAGTCGTTTCAGCGAATCAGGTGGCGCCCGCTGTTCACCTTTTCGGACACTTATTAGAGCCTATGGCTCTAATCAGGTGCTTACAAAAAATACCCAGCCGCAATACCCCGCTGCAATGCATGAATCTATCTTTGGTGATAGAGAGGTGACAGGAGAGAGGGGGCGGCGCCCGTGCGCTCTTCATGGATGCACCGCCACTGATACCGTATGTGTGTGTATACTGTATGTATACTGTATGTGTATGTATACTGTATGTGTATGTATACTGTGCATGTATACTGTATGTATACTGTATGTGTGTGTGTGTGTGTGTGTGTGTGTGTGTGTGTGTGTATAGTGTATGTATACCTTATGTGTGTATGTATATTGCATGTGTGTGTATACCGTATGTATACTGTATGTGTGTATTTATACTGTGTGTGTATACTGTGTGTGTGTAATTTTTTTTTTCTTTAATCTTTCTTTGCATTTCAATGCTGCTGATCTTCTTCAGCTGATTTCTGCCTCTTCTGTCCATCTTTTACTGTATGTGTGTATGTATACTGTGCATGTGTGTCTATATGTATGTATGTATGCTGTGCATGCATGTGTGTATACTGTATGAACCAGGTGTGCCCACTGGTCCTCAACAGAAGTCAATCTAACAATCCAATGCCCATGAAAAATGTTGCCATTTGGAACCATCTGATTGGTGCACAGCAGAGCTCGGCCTCTGATCAGGTAGCAGGTCTGGGTACACACCTGTGCAGTGATATCATGGCACACATCAAGCATGGCCTTTATTTACATGCCCCAGTGCCAGATCTGAGGCCAACCACAGCAGTTCACACACCTGTGCAGTGATATCATGGCACACATCAAGCATGGCCTTTATTTACATGCCCCACTGCCAGATCTGAGGCCAACCACAGCAGTTCACTATTCAGCTGGCTCTACGACTCACTTGCACAGTATAGAGGCTGCAACAAGTGGATTTTTTCTAATTAAAAGCCTTTTCCAGACAGCTGCCTGCCACGCCAAGCACTAAGGTTCAAAAGGTGTGTGTGTGTGTAAGGGGACACTGATGGAAGGTGACATGCTGGGGGCTCTGCCATAGGCACACTGGGGGCTCTGCCGTAAAGGTGGCACCCTGTGGACTGTGATTTATAGGGAGAATGTTGGGACTTCGATGTAAGGGAGGACTCTGATGTGAGCGTGGCGCTCATCCTGACTGCTGTACTCTATATGTTGTTTTGTTTGTTATTTACTCCTGGTGTGATGGCCATCTGTAAGCCTGGGGGCCCCATAATCTTCTATTGCCCGGGGGCCCATGAATTGGCAGTCCGCCCCTGCACAGACCCCACGTACTAACTTAGCATGTGGCCCTTTACACTTCCCTGACAAGAACACGCAGTCAAAAATTCCTGTAGGCTGTGTCCTAGAAGTAATTGAGGTGGGGGTGGGAAGAGGGAACTGAGCTATTATTTCCAAAGTTAATATCATCATTATTGTCACTGTTGTCATTCTTATTGTCATTCTTATTGTCATTGCTGCATGTTGTAACAGTTGCTCATTTGTTGCCTGCTTATTGTCAGAATTGACTGTTTGCTAGCCACATATTCTACCAATTGCTCATTGGTATTTTAGGTCATTGTCAGGAATGCCCTTTTTTGCCTCTGTATTGTCACGTCAATGTTGTTTGTTAGGAGGGCCATTTTAATGTAATTAAATCCACTTCCCCTGTCACTGTTAGACCGCAGAACTGTCAGTCACATAACTGGTGCACTGAACACCATCGTTAAACATTTTCTTTTATTATGGCATGGCACGCTTTTCACACCGCATAAATCATTGCTTAATTGCTGCGTTCCCCTTTAAGGATAAAATAATAAATGGACATTTTTTTCATGAAAAAAAAATGTGCATTTATTATTTTTCCCCACAGGAGCCTGCAAAGCACTGCAGGTGCAATCACTGGAGGGCAGGTGCAATACCAGGCTTCTGCAGACCTGTCCTTCAGCTTTTTACCCTTACCTCTGTATTGGCTTTCATTTAGAAAGCTGGAGGACATGTGAATGGACTACGAGTTTGCTGATTAGTACATTTGTAGTCCAATGAGAACTTTCACTGGAGGAATAAGGGACTTGAAGTTAAACAGATCGATGGCAATGAATGGTGCAGCTTTGCAGGCTGAACCCTGTACAGCCATGCAGATTTTGCTCATCCCAATCTCAGATTGACAATACTTTGAAGTGTTTTTAGTTATGTATGTAGCAGTAACCCCATAGGGGCTGCTGTTTTTTGTGGTCTGTCTGTCACCCTGCCCAGTCAGGCACACAATCTTCAGTCACTCCTTAGACGGAAAACAGTCCATGCACTTTGTTTTTGTTATTTTTATTGGGAAAATTCAACTTGGATGGGGATGGGGTAGATATGTGATAGCCAGTTGATCAAAAAGACAATGTAGGGACTGAAAACTATATACATCACCAGTATATACAACTTCCTCTCTTCCTCCAGCACAAAATTTGCTTGCAGATTATCACTACCAGAAGCAGCTAGCACTAAAATTCAGGCCTGACACTGACTCAGCCAAGCACAAAGCAAATGCCCTTTGCAGGCAAGGACCGTGGGCCCCTTTGGTGTAGCAAAAATGAAGATAGTAGCCCATGTGGCTACTGTTCCCAGTACCACCTCTTCAGGCACTGCCAGCCCTCCTGGCTGCAGCTGCCTCTCTCCGCTGCCTGTGCCACCACATTCCACTCCACTGGCTCTGCACCCATCCCAGACTGCACTCTCCCAGTCCTCCTGGCTGCAACCTGTTGTTCCTCACAAGAGACTTGCCTTGCAGTGCTCTCCTGCTGTCCTATCTGTGCCCCCATGCCACCTGTCCAGGACTCTTCCTTGTGTTGTGAAAAGGTCCGGTCCGCACCTGAGCCCAGGCCCAAGGTCACCCCCCAGACTGGGGAGCTCCCTCCAAGGCAAGGACAGCCTAGCACTCCATCTCCAGTATCCCCCGAACAACTCCTCCCCAGCTGGGCTGACCCTGAGTATTTAAGGAGGCCTACCACCTTTCAATCCAGGTTGGGGATGGGTCAGAGGTCCTTAGAATACTCCAGGCAGCTCCATCTCTCCTCCTTCCTTTCCAGAAGATTCCAGCATGTTCTGGAAAGAATTGGAAGCCCAGTCCTTGTAATACCCAGTAACTCCACCCACTACAGAACGCCTGCACAGAAAACTACATTGCGCTACCCCCCATTATAAGAGAGCCGCTGGTTTGTTTTGGTCCCTGATACGAGCTCCACCAACCCCCGCGACATTCCGCTCCCGCTGGCCCTAGGTGGACATGAGAGTCCTCACTTCCATCGGCTGCAAGGCCCTAGGCTTCAGGCCAGCTCCGGTCCGCACAGGTTCTCTGCTGGCTGTAGTCTCCGCGTCACCACTCTCATGTCAGCAGATAGCATGGCCAGTCCCTGTCAGGCCTCAGAAGAAGGCAGTGTCCCCAAGAGTAAGAGGCGGTCCTCCGCTCTTCCTTTTTTATAGCCTGCACACCCAGCAGCCTCCACGGGCGGAAGCAAGCAGCCTGGGAGCCTGGGAATTATGGGAAATGTAGTCTGCTATCCCCCTAAAAGGGAGTAGAATCCCCTCAGCTACAACTACCTCCCCCCACTTGGAACTCTTTGGTCCCCAAAGAGCAGTGTTCAACTACAAACTTTCTCGGACAACCATTTTCACAGAATTTTGGACAGGGGAGCTCCCACCAAGTAGCTATAAGATGGGGAGCTAGTCCTGTCACTATCAGTCGACTTCAGTCGTGGGGCGACCTGTTAAACTGTGTGCCCTCAGAGAGTTGAGCTGGGGTTGCCCTCCACTAAATGAACAGCGGAAGGGTCAGGGCTTTCAGCACTCTCCCTGCTGTAAGTAACAGATCCTCTGATCGGTCTCCCAGCTTGGGGTAAGTTAACTACTTGGTAGGCATTCACAACACTGCGAGCTCTCTGTTCTCTCGGACTTCTTCAGAACTACATTCTGGCAACATCGCTGGTCTGAAACAATCTTCTTCTTAGTTCTGGGTAAGACGCAGGGATTCTTCCCACACTCCAGGCACATCACTGAATGGCACAAACTCTGTGGCTTCGGGGTTCACTGTGTTTATCTTCCAAATCTTCAGTAGGTGGAAGATCATGGCCAGAATTTCACTGGGACATGAGAGAAGGCCATACATGAGTGATTTCCGGGAGGACACAATAACACTCCTTTTTTTCAGACACTAGTGTCCCCAGATAGTTTCACTGATTTCTGATTTTGATGGGCATTGTATCTATTTACTATAACTCTTACTTCATATATATTGATATTGATATAGCATAAAGCTGAATTGTCGCTGCAAAAATGTTTAAATATGTTGTTGAATAGCCTCAAAGGATATAAACACGTTTTGTGTGCCCCAAATGTCTTTGCAAGCCCAGTTATTACCTTGTAATAGGAGGGGCCCAGTAACTCCACCCACTACAGACTGCCTGCAGAAAACTACATGTAGCGCTACCCCCAGTTAAGAGAGCCGCTGGTTTGTTTTGGGTCCTGAGTACAGCTCCACCAACCCCCGGCAATTTGGCTCTACCCGCTCTGGCACAGTTAGTAAAGGGGTTACGTCCCTATGCACATAAAACTTAGCTTATACTCTAAGTGTAATTGGTATGAACTCACAAGCAGACTGCTGAAATAAGAATAACTGGCTTTACTTTTGTCAGTAAGGAAAAGAAATAGCAACATGCGTTTGAACATATGACTTACAATACTTTAGCAGGTCCCTGCAACATATGTAACAACTGGCAGTGGGGAAACGGAGCGCCCAGTGTGGCGACCGTCTGCTATGCACCCCTGAGGTGCAATAAATCTATCTGCGCCTACCTAATGGACCAGGCCTGATCCCTAGTAATAGAGCTCAGTCCTTGTACTAGTACAGTGTTCTTCACCGGCAATGAATCTGTAGAGGTGGTGCACATGTAGCTTTAAATGGTGTCTTTGTAATCCACAAAAGTAACATTGCTGCTCTGAGGTAAATTGCGCCTAGGCAGTTCAATAGGCATAAAACGTGTGTGTCAATGCAGGATGAGCCTTCGGCTCTCTCACCAATCCTTGGGTACCGTCCTCAGCTCCGGTCCTCCAATGGTGGCTCTGGTCTCTTCAATGGCGGCGTCCGGTCTCCTCAGTCACAGCCCTGAACTCCGGTCATCAGCTCCGTCCGACCGACAGTAAGGGGAAGTCTCCGCTCCGCTGCTGTGGACTCTGAGGGGTGAGAGTCTCACTCCATCGGCTGCAAGGCCCAGGCTTCAGGCCTTGCAGCTCCGGTCCGCACAGGTGTCTCTGCTGGCTGTAGTCTCCGCGTCACACGCTCTGTCAGCAGAGGCAGGCCAGTCCTGTCAGGCCTCAGAAGAGGAAGTGGTACCCAAGAGGAAGAGGCGGTCTCCGCTCTTCCTTTTATATAGCCTCCCCAGCAGCCTCCCGGGCGGAAGCAATGCAGCCTGGGCCTGGGGAATTATGGGAAAATGTAGTCTCTCCCCCTAAAAGGGGTAGAACCCCGCTACACACTCAACCCCCCACTTTGAATCTTTGGTCCCAAAGACAGTGTTCAAACTACAAAACTTTCTCGGGAAACAACATTTTCACATAATTTGGACAGGGGAGCTTCCCACCAATTAGTTTGAACATATGACTTACAATACTTTAGCAGGTCCCTGCAATATGCACTTTAACATGTACACACATATGACTTCCCAGCTACGGATGGGTCAAACGTCAACCGTATGGGTAGGTAGCCATCATAGGGAAACTAACAACTGGCAGTGGGGAAACGGAGCGCCCAGTGTGGCGACCGTCAGTATTCTCCATCATCTGCTATGCACCCCTGAGGTGCAATAAATCTATCTGCGCCTACCTCCGGAGTTTCCTGTATCCCGACATTGGGTAATCCCCGGGGTCTCTTCTGCAATGGACCAGGCCTGATCCCTAGTAATAGAGCTCAGTCCTTGTACTAGTACAGTGTTCTTCACCGGCAATGAATCTGTAGAGGTGGTGCACATGTAGCTTTAAATGGTGTCTTTGTAATCCACAAAAAGTAACATTGCTGCTCTGAGGTAAATTGCGCCTAGCAGTTCAATAGGCATAAAACGTGTGTGTCAATGCAGGATGAGCCTTCCGGCTCTCTCACCAATCCTTGGGTACCGTCCTCAGCTCCGGTCCCTCCAATTGCGCCTAGTCAGTTCATCATAGGCATAAATCCCCACTCCTCCTTCCTTTCCAGAAGATTCCAGCATGTTCTGGAAAGAATTGGGAGGTTTCAGTGATGCTGCCTGTGAGTCACCCAGCTCTGTCTGAGTCACTCCCAACCCAGATCAAAACAAACACAGGCATGGCTGCCAGCCAAACCTGGAATTGACCTACACTACAAAAAACAGCACTAGAGGGTGCTACATGTATATGAGTGATTTATGATTTTGATGGGCATTGTATCTATTTACTATAACTCTTACTTCATATCTATTGATATTGATATAGCACCTTAAAGCTGAATTGTCGCTGCAAAAACTTTTAAATATGTTGTTGAATAGCCTCAAAGGATATAAACACGTTTTGTGTGCCCCAAATGTCTTTGCAAGCCCAGTTATTACCTTGTAATAGGAGGGGCCCAGCAACTCCACCCACTACAGACTGCCTGCAGAAAACTACAGGAGGGGGCGGATACAAGACCAGTCGCCCTACACAAGGAGGGAGAGAGCAGTGACCAGTCTTTCTGCAAAAAGGTAAAGTATCATGTGGGATTATTACGCAGATCTGGAAGAAATACACAAAGATAACCAAGTAAGATTAAACATGCCTCTTATATTTAGACAATATTTACTCATCTTGGTGTTCAACTTTTTAAAAAGGGGAATAGGTGGTTTGTATTACAAAGGACAGTTTGTTTTACGTTTCATCCAGTAGCATTTGTTAATAATTCTTGACATAGATATTTGGGACACATCTTTCTAAAATTAATTCAGAATCTGTCAATAGCCTATCACGTTATTGTGACGCATAAAGTTTCTACCGTTTGAATAACATAATTGCCTGTTGAACATGGAAGCAAAGGCGACAATCAGACTGTATTGTGCGTTTGGTGAGAGGATATGCAGCTTGTCAGCAGTAAGCTGTTATATCTATTTTTTGCTGTGCGATTGCCTTGTGATGCTATTGCTAAATGTTGCAGGTGCTGCTCATTCCTCAAGAGAAGCATAGATGACAGCAGTGGATGAATAAGTACTTAGACCTTGTCTAGTCTCCAGGAAAATGGTGGATAAAACCCCATGCATACATTGATCTTTACAAGCTGGCACAGGGCAGAGATCCAGCTACGCCAGTAAGATCAGTTCAATTCTGCTTGAACGGCTGTCAAAGCATTCCTGCCAAAAACCATCTAATTGTTGTGCAGCCTTTCTTATCATAAAAGTTCCACTTTGAAATATGTTTTGCTTCCAGATGATATTGTCTGAAATAGGATTAAAAATCCTGGCTCAGCCACATGGGAACAAATGGATCTCAAAGTTAAGCCTCTGACCTTTTCAGCACCATCTCATACATTTTTAAATATTTAAACCAGCAAAAAAAAAATAAAGAAAAGCAAAGTAATAATAAACGCAGACTGTATTTGAAAATTTCATTTTCCACTTTAGGTTAACGGCTTCCCAGAAAAAAAATAGAAATAAACTGGGACAATGTGGCCTTGATGCACTGTAATAGTGGTTTTATTGCTCACTAGAGACACAGGCTTCATGGAGTATGAATATCTTCCCCATGCTCCTTTAGGTCTCCTAAATCTCTTATACCAGGCGTAACAGTGGCTTAGGGTTTAGCACTTCTGCCTTGCTGTAGATTTTGAATCCAGGACAGGAGACCATCTGCACTGAGTTTACATGTTCTCCATGTGCATGTGTATGTTTACTCCCACGCTCTAAAATGCTAGTAAGTTAACTGCCTGCTGTCTAAATTGGTCTGGTGTATGTATGCATGTGCCCCCTCCGCCATTCCGGTCTAGGCCAGAATGACATGTACCTGGTCCTCCAGCCTCCTTACATCACGTCTCCCAAAAGGCTGCAGGATCACCACTCAGAGTGGCCGGGGGCCCTCTGGAGGTTTGACCAGGCCGGGTCCATCGCATCATCACTGCTGGCTGCCTACACCCAGAGGAGGCAGCCATCTGAAGTGGACCAAGATGGTGGCACCAGACCCACTGTATGCCAATTGAACAACGGATTGCAGTGGGACAATGTTTGATTCGCTGTGTGGTTCGTCTGTGCTTTGTGGTTTGTCTGGTTCGTCCGTGCTTTGAAGAGCACTACAGGTAAGTAGATAAAAAACATGGGGGGTGTGGGGAGTTGAGTATCGCTATAAGCTGGCCATAGACCATTCCATGATTTTACCAGGAATGCAGTGTCCTTCTTATTTCCTATGACCTGGACAAATTGCAAAAATATCTTATTTTTGTTTTGTAAACAGCTAAACCCATCAGTTCTAATGTAATGAAGATGAACAAAGGCAGACATGTTTGAAATCCGATCTGGGTGACATCCATAGCTGCCTCCATAGAGAAAATAAAGGGAAAAAGGGAAAAAAGCCTGGAAAAAAAAAAGCAGGCACCTTATTGAAGGTCAGTTCTGTAAGTGGGTACAGCTGGTAGCCGCAGTCCTTGGAACAGGATGCTGGACAAGAAGATAAGCAGTGGTCGGCAACAACCGGGCAGTGAGGGACCAAATCATCAGGCCAGGAGTGTATCATGAAATCAGTGGGTCTGTGTGCAAGATGCAAAGTGGGCCCCCATATGCAGTCTGAAAAGAAAAAAATGCCGCGCAGAAGTAGGCATGGTTTAAGTTGCACTATATATTGGACGTAGCTTAAAGGAGTGTGGTTAAATAGAGTTTGAGGTGACTTACATGCAAAATGTGATAATGTTATGTAGGGAGTACCTGGGTCTTGGCCCTGCTGAGTGGAGTCACTCAGCAGGGCCAGGACCCAGGTACTCCCACTGCCACTCTATACACCTGAGATAGGCCTGGGGGGGGGGTCTCTCTTACCAAAGAAACACATGTGTGTGTGCCACTCCACTCAGCAGGGTCACCAGGTTCTCCCGAGGCCACTGGAGCAGCTTCCAATCCAGTCCTCACGTCGACACCCGTCTCTCTCTCTCTGCACAGCTCCACCCTTGCAATTTATAGAGTGCACCAATGCTGGGACAAGGTCATCCAGGGCAAACATGGAAAACTGCACCCCCATCCTCACCTCCATGTATCCCCTTCTAGCACAAATCCCCCCTCTCAGCACAAATTCTCACTCCCTATATCCTCCTTCCAACTTAAATCCCCCAAAACCCCTTCATTCACAAATTCTCTTACCCCAACCCTTCCTCTCAGCGAAAATCCCCGCTCTCAGCACAGACCCCCCTCTCCATCTCCCCCTACCAGTAAAAATCTCTGCTTCCTGCAAAAATCCTCACCCTCATATACCCCCTTCCAGCACAAATCCCCACTCACAAACAAACCCTTGCCTCCACCTCCACTTTCCCAGCACAAATCCCCCTTCATCTCCCCCTCCCAGCATAAATTCAACCTTTCAGAAAAATCCTCCCCCCCCATACCCCTCCTCCCAATATAAATCCCCCCAAATCTTTCCTTCTTACACAAATTCTCTTATCCCCCTCTCAGCACAAATCCTCACCTCCATATTTTCCCTCCCAGCACAAATCCCCCCTCAGCACAAACCTTTGCCTCCATCTTCTCCCTCTCAGCACAAATCCTCCTCCCATATCCCCCCTTCCAGTATAAATCCCCCAAACTCCTCCTTCTTACACAAATTCTCTTACTCCGCCCCAAAAATCCCCCCTCCCAGCACGAATCCTCCCACCCCATTTCACCTATAAATCCTACCCAAACCCCTCCATCCTATTCCCCCAAATCCCCCTACAAGCACACATCCTACCGCCCCCCCCCCCCCACCCAGTACAAATGTTCTCACCTCCAAATTCTCCTCAGCAAAAAATGCTCTTAATCCCTCCAAACATAAATCTCCCCTCCTCATTTCCTGCCCCCAGCACAGACTTCAGACACCGGAACCTCAGTGCAGAGAGATCTTCTTCTTCCCAGGCTCCTTCTCCTGTTCCGTCAGAGCAGCCTGCTATGCTGTGACTTCTAGTGCCCTAGACTACAGGGGATTGAAGAATGGCAAGCCACTATGCTGAGACTTGTAGTGCCCTCTGTGGGGGACAGAGGATTCCTCAGTCCACCACAGTCTAGGGCACTGCAAGTCCCAGCATAGGAGGCTGCCATATCTCAGTCCACCACAGAGGGTACTACAAGTTCCAGCATAGCGAGCTGCTATCAGTCCCCCATACACAGCATGATGGGACTACAGTGGTAGCCTTCCACCTCCATACACTCACTCACTCCCTGGCTGCCATACACTGCACCCCTCCCCACTCTCCCCTTATTTTAGTGTCCTCCTCGTGGCCCCCCTCCGGAGTCTGGGTGGCATGTCTCACTCCAAGGCGGAAGGGAGGCGAAGAAAGTCTAGGCAGGAGGATGAAGTTACATCCTCCTCCTCCGATGCGGGGTCCGTGCAAGCACTTAATTGGTTGCTAGGAAACTAAGCGGTATTAGCAACCAATAATTTTGCAGGGTGGGCAGCGGGCAGGATTTCCCAGTGTAAACTGCCGTGAACACTATGGTCAGTCCGCCCCTGGTCAGAATACATGTACCGGCGCAGCACACAAGGCTGCAGATCACTCTGCCAGCGACCAGGGACTTCAGTGGCTATGGGCAGCGGCGGCCAGATCTATAGACCAGGCATCGGTAAATACGGTGGCGGTCACCTGTGGGCACAATAAAAGAAAAGCCCCCACAGCTGCCGGGCATGTACCCACTTTAGGGGACCAGGAGGAATATCATTTTATTGCATTGTTACTCCATGTGGGCATACTGTGACAGGGCACATTGGGCCCCCCTAGCCTTGGGGCCCCATGTGCTCTGTACACCCTGCACACATGGATGATATGCCACTGCATCAGGCAGAGTAAATCAAGCAAGCCAGCCAAGCTTGGTAACAACTGGGCAAAGCAGTAAAGAATCAGCAGGCGAAGACAAGTCCAGTAAACAAGCCAGGGTCAGAGTAATCATGTGAACAGAGCTGAGACAGGAGCAGAAGCGTCCAAGGGCAAGCCGGGTCATACACAGATAAGCAAGTACAGTGGATTCGTTCTCAGGAACAGAGGAACAAGCTGAAGATCATTCAGCAACTGCTCATAGTGACAGCCCAGTTTAAATAGGCCACTAGGCGCCAAGTGCGCATGCTAATTGGTATGCGTACATGCACGCTTGCGCACGAATGCGAGCATGGCAAGCCGGAATAGTATTTTTAACACTGTTTCTTGGCTCAGAAATATGGGCATCTGTGCAATGCACACGTGCATGAGCATGGGCCTGCACTGGTTTTCTGTTGCTGGGAATCTAATTTACCTTACAGTTACCCTTAGATAGTAAAAGATGTTTAATATGTATACCTCAAGTCTTGTTCAATGGGAGTGCAACCACCAATGTGATATTTACCTACTTCTGACACAATTTTTTCCTGATTAGGTAGACCAGCAATGGCAGGCAAGATGGCATTTCCTTTTAAATAATTTTATGTATTCTAGATGAATTTATCCATACTTTAAGGAACTTGTTTTTCTTTTGTTTTTCCAAACCAGTTAAAAAGGTATAAAAATTACAGTTCACACATAAACAACTCTTCTATTTTCTCTTCTTATTTGCTGCTCACAGCAGGTCCGGAGCCAGCAAGTGTTTTACGGTTTGGAAGAATAATTTCGGATCACAGTATGTCCCGCCTTTCTTCAGGGAATCCAACAGATTTTCCTTGTGTGAAACATACAGGGTAATAATTGGATGTCAGATCCATTTTGCTGTAGTTGGTAGTGAGAAAAGTAGAGTTGCCTGAAGGTTTAAATGAAGAGATATCAGCTGACAGATACATGAAAACACTCCACAATATCCGTATACACAGTTTAGAATTAATCTTCAGCCTCAACAGTCACCGAGCCCCCACCCTTTTTTCCATGTCTGTACAACTTATTTGCTACCTGCAAAATATAAGAACAGAATGTATTTAAAGCCCATTTCTGAGCAAAACGTTGCCTGCTCTTAGATCTCACACCTCCCGATCTGCTACCAGAGCCGAAAAATAAACCTGGTACATCACCATTTTATCCTATAGTGTCGCATGGTCATAAAAAGGAAGGAATGGATTATGGGGGGACCCAGGAGATTGTTATACTGGGAAAATGTCAGCTTCCTAGCAGACTCTAGGGAACCATTTCTACTGATCATAGCAGCATTCAGCAGCACAGGCATCCAGAAAGGTGAGTATTTACGGCCTCTTTTACATGTATGGCTTTTTACAGATCAGTTTTGGCTGGGAAATTATAATAGTTGAATGGCAATTTTATTTAAAAAAAAAAATTATATTTATATTCATATATATATATATACATATATATATATATATATACATATTTTACTATTAATGGAGAGTATTTTTTTTACAAAGTAACATTTAATACAAGATGCACACAGAGTCACAGATGCACACAAGTCACAGAGCATTATTGTTTTTTTTTTTCAAAAAGAGGGCACAGGATCTGTTAGTTTTTCTCTAAGTGACTGTACGGAGCCATGGAGAGCAAAGACAGAGGGAATATGTATCACATTTCAAGACTCATTCAGCTGAGTGCATAATCTGATCTTGAGCTATTGAGCATGGTAAACAGTTGGCTTTTTTGTGTTCCAACAAAGTGGTTAAGATTAGAACAGAATGAGGCTCTCATATAGAGCCAACATGTAGTCAGCTAAGATGGCAGTTAAATAAAAAGGTGCTTCCACATGAATTTTTCAGAAAAGGTTAATATTTATTGGTCATAAGAACAGGTTAAAACACACTGTCAATGCAATTTGTGGCTCTTTAGTGGGCACTTTGTCAAACCCTTTAATTACAATGATTATGAAGTTTATACTGTTTTAAAATTGTAGAATTGTATGTATATTATGGGGCTGATTTACTAAGGCTAATGCGCTGTGCCGGTTCACACCTTAATTAGTGCGCCTGATAAAGCATTAATTGAGCGTGTGAACTGGTGCATAGAGGTGCGAACCGGCGCATTGAACTGGTGCACGCATACGCGTGCATGCGCATATCCATGCATACTTTCCGAATGTGTGGACTTGCCCACACACGCTCTGACTTTTCTGGCGGACAATCCGCCGGAGTTTTGGCCAAAGATCGCAGGACTTTTGAAATGAACAAACTTGGCCACACACGGAGAAAAGTCTGTTCATTTAGAAAGTGACTCCAGGTAGACGCCGCGCTGGCCCCGTCACCTGGTATGGATTTAAAGGGGAATCCCAACACCGAAAAAACGGCGTGGGGGTCCCCCCCCAAATCCGAATCAGACCCTTATCCCTCTATAACCCTCTGATGCATGGAACCTTGCGTCAGAGGAAGATGCCGGACAAGAACACTGGAGCAAGAAGAAGTGGATCGGAGGAAGAAGAAGATGGAGGAAGAAGAAGAAGATGGAGGAAGAAGATAAAGAAACCGAAGGATGAAGAAAGGAAGAAGACCAGAAGAAAGAAGACTTTAATAAATGAATTGTCAAAGACTGTCTCCTGTCATTTTTAACTCTTTTGTCACCTTTTTTGGTGAAATGGTAGGGGTACTTTTATACCCCCTTACCATTTCACACAGGGGGTGCCGTTGGTTGTGGGGGTCTGCGGGCGGGGGGTCCCCTTGTTAAAGGGGGCTTCCAGATTCCGATAAGCCCCCCACCCGCAGACCCCCACAACCAACAGCCAGGGTTGTGGGGATGAGGCCCTTGTCCTCATCAACATGGGGACAAGGTGCTTTGGGGTGGACCCCAAAGCATCCTCCCAATGTTGAGGGCATGTGGCCTGGTATGGTTCAGGAGGGGGGGGCGCTCTCTTGTCCCCCCTCTTTTCCTGCGGCCTGCCAGGTTGCATGCTCGGATAAGGGTCTGGTATGGATTTTGAGGGGGACCCCCACGCCATTTTTTTTTTTTGGCCGGGGTTCCCCTTAATATCCATGCCAGACCTGAAGGGCCTGGTATGGATTTTGAGGGGGACCCCCACACCATTTTTTTTTTGGGTGCGGGGTTCCACTTAATATCCATACCAGACCTGAAGGGCCTGGTATGGAATTTGAGGGGACCCCCACGCATTTTTTTTTTTTTTCTTCATTTTTTTTATTTCTTAATGCTAACATGACCTGTGTTCAAATAGCCTTTAAAAAACCCATAAAAGTGAACCAGCGCAAAAACAAAAAAAAATCAAGTTGAGATGTGCGCCCGTTCAACTCATGCAAATTAACCTACGTGGCTTGACATTTACTAAGATTTTGCCCGGGCAGTGAACCAGAGCACATGAACGGGTGCAAATGCCGCTCGTGCATGCGCAGTACATAAATTGACCTCACATAGTTAGAAGTGTATTTGCAGGCACAGTAAGCCTGCTCAGATGAAGTTAGTTTTCCGTTTTATTTTGGGCATATTTGTTAGTTGGACAGTCATATCTACACTTCCTCACATCACCCGCATAATATTGCCACTTCCAGATTCTTTTATTTTCTGAGTTGAAGATGCCGTGCGCAGGTCTATAGCGGCGCACAGATCATGCCCGCCCGTGCGCCGGCAACATTATAGTAAATGGGAAATTGCACTGAGTTGCAGGCGCAAATGCTTTGTAAATACGAAAACGGCCGTTGCGTAGCGGCGTGCGCCGCAACTCAAGGCGCAAATGATTGGTAAATCAGCCCCATTGTGTTGCAGTAAACTATGTTTGTTTCTTCTAATTTTAATCTTTGTTTTAATGTTATTTTTTACATTTGTATAGTATAAGTGGTAGTGTCTGTTTTTATGTTGTGATCTAATTAAAACATAATTGTGCTCTGTAAGTAGTCAGAGTACATATATATGTGATTCAATTAAAACACATTTGTGTTCTGTAAGCAATCAAGCAATCAGAGTACATACTATATTCTAGGGATATGCAATTAGCGGACCTCCAGCTTTTGCAGAACTACAAGTCTCATAAGGCATAGCAAGACTCTGACAGCCACAAACATGACACCTAGAGGCAGAGGCATGATGGGACTTGTAGTTAATGTCTAAACCGCTGGCAACAAAAGTGAGTACACCCCTAAGTGAAAATGTCCATATTGGGCCCAAAGTGTCAATATTTTTTGTGGTCATCATTATTTTCCAGCACTGCCTTAACCCTCTTGGGCATGGAGTTCACCAGAGCTTCACAGGTTCCACTGGAGTCCTCTTCCTCTCCTCCATAATGGCATCACGTAGCTGGTGGATGTTAGAGACCTTAGCGCTCATCCACCTTCCATTTGAGGATGCCCCACAGATGCTCAATAGGGTTTAGGTCTGAAGACATGCTTGGCCAGTCCATCTCCTTTACCCTCAGCTCCTTTAGCAAGGCAATGGTCATCTTGGAGGTGTGCTTGGGGTCGTTATCATGTTGGAATACTGCCCTGCAGCCCAGTCTCCAAAGGGAGGGGATCATGCTCTGCTTTAGTGTTGTCACAGTACATGTTGGCATTCATGGTGTCAGTTTCGGCAGCACCAGACCATGACACTCCCCCCCATCATGCTTGACTGTAGGCAAGACACACTTGTCTTTGTACTCCTCACCTGGTTGGCGCCACACACGCTTGACACCATCTGAACCGAATAAGTTAATCTTGGTCTCATCAGACCACAGGACATGGTTCCAGTAATCCATGTCCCTAGTCTACTTGTCTTCAGCAAACTGTTTGCGGGCTTTCTTGTGGATTATCTTTAGAAGAGGCTTCCTTCTGGGACGACAGCCATGCAGACCAATTTGATGCAGTGTGTGGCATATGGTCTGAGCACTGACAGGCTGATCCCCCACCCCTTCAATCTCGGCAGCACTCATACGTCTATTTCCCAAAGACAACCTCTGGATATGATGCTGAGCACGTGCACTCAACTTGTTTGGTCGACCATGGCAAGGCCTGTTCTGAGTGGAACTTGTCCTGTTAAACCGCTGTATGATCTTGACCACGGTGCTGCAGCTCAGTTTCAGGGTCTTGGCAATCTTCTTATAGCCTAGGCCATCTTTATGTAGAGCAACAATTCTTTTTTTCAGATCCTCAGAGTTCTTTGCCATGAGGTGTCATGTTGAATTTCCAGTGACCAATATGAGAGAGTGAAAGCGATCACACCAAATTTACCACACCTGCTCTCCATTCACACCTGAGACCTTGGAACACTAATGAGTCACATGACATCGGGGAGGGAAAAATGGCTAATTGGGCCCAATTTGGACATTTCCACTTAGGGGTGTACTTACTTTTTTGCCAGCGGTTTAGACATTAATGGCTGTGTGATGAGTTATTTTGAGAGGACAGCAAATGTACACTGTTATACAAGCTGTACACTTTGCTACCATGTAAAGTAGTGAGTGTAATTTCTTCAGTGTTGTCACATGAAAAGATGTACTAAAATATTTACAAAGATTTGAGGGGTGTACTTACTTTTGTGAGCTACTGTGTGTGTGTGTGTGTATATATATACAGTGGTGTGAAAAAGTGTTTGCCCCCTTCCTCATTTCCTGTTCCTTTGCATGTTTGTCACACTTAAGTGTTTCGGAACATCAAACCAATTTAAACAATAGTCAAGGACAACACAAGTAAACACAAAATGCAATTTGTAAATGAAGGTGTTTATTATTAAAGGTGAAAAAAATCCAAACCATCATGGCCCTGTGTGAAAAAGTGATTGCCCCCTAAACCTAATAACTGGTTGGGCCACCCTTAGCAGCAACAACTGCAACCAAGCGTTTGCGATAACGTGCAATGAGGCTTTTACAGCGTCCTGGAGGAATTTTGGCCCACTCATCTTTGCAGAATTGTCCTAATTCAGTTATATTAGAGGGTTTTCGAGCATGAACGGCCTTTTTAAGGTCATACCACAACATCTCAATAGGATTCAGGTCAGGACTTTGGCTAGGCCACTCCAAAGTCTTCATTTTGTTTTTCTTCAGCCATTCGGTGGTGGACTTGCTGGTGTGTTTAGGATCATTGTCCTGCTGCAGAACCCAAGTTCGTTTCAGCTTGAGTACACGAACAGATGGTCGGACATTCTCCTTCAGGATCTCTTGGTAGACAGCAGAATTCATAGTTCCTTTTATCACGGCAAGTCTTCCAGGTCCTGAAGCAGCAAAACAGCCCCAGACCATCACACTACCACCACCATATTTTACTGTTGGTATAATGTTCTTTTTCTGAAATGCAGTGTTCCTTCTACGCCAGATATACTTGGACACACACCTTCCAAAGAGTTCCACTTTTGTCTCATCGGTCCACAGAATGTTGTCCCAAAAGTCTTGGGGATCATCAAGATGTGTTGTGGAGAAATTGAGACGAGCTTTGATGTTCTTTTTGCTCAGCAGTGGTTTTCTCCTTGGAACTCTGCCATGCAGGCCATTTTTGCCCAGTCTTTTCCTGATGGTGGAGGCATGAACGCTGACCTTAACTGAGGCAAGTGAGGCCTGCAGTTCCTTGGACGTTGTTGTGGGGTCTTTTGTGACCTCTTGGATGAGTCGTCGCTGCGCTCTTGGGGTAATTTTGGGCGGCCGGCCACTCCTGGGAAGGTTCACCACTGTTCCATGTCTTCGCCATTTGTGGATAATGGCTCTCACTGTGGTTCGCTGGATTCCCAAAGCTTTGGAAATGGCTTTATAACCCTTTCCAGACTGATAGATCTCAATTACTTTCTTTCTCAATTGTTCCTGAATTTCTTTGGGTCTCGGCATGATGTGTAGCTTTTAAGGATCTTCTGGTGGACCTTACTGTGTCAAGCAGCTCCTATTTAAGTGATGCCTTGATTGTGAACAGGTGTGGCAATAATCAGGCCTGGGTGTGGCTAGAGAAATTGAACTCAGGTGTGGACAACCACAGTTATAGTATGTTTTAACAAGGGGGGTAATCACTTTTTCACACAGGGCCATGATGGTTTGGATTTTTTTTCACCTTTAATAATAAACACCTTCATTTACAAATTGCATTTTGTGTTTACTTGTGTTGTCCTTGACTATTGTTTAAATTGGTTTGATGTTCCGAAACACTTAAGTGTGACAAACATGCAAAGGAACAGGAAATGAGGAAGGGGGCAAACACTTTTTCACACCACTGTATATATATATATATATATATATATATATATATATATATATATATATACTGTATATATATTTATGGTTGGAGCCCTCCAACCGAGATGGACGTAAGACCACATAAAGGTGCCACAAGACTCAGAACATAACATAGACCTGAGGTGTTCGGTACCTCAAAATGGGTGCATACCTAAGATAAGTAATGGTTGATTGTAGAAGAGGGATGTGAAGGAAGTGATACAAAAAAGACGCTACTGCCCCCATCTTTAGCTGGCCATCACAGTAAGCCGCATTGGAAGGCTACATAAGGTATAAACAGGGCCAAGGATAAATCCAAGGGAAAAAAACAAGCTTACTTATGTGAAGGAAGTGCCCTCTAAGTGCCCTGTAAAGGGGATGGGAGGGAGGGTATCGTGCTGACAAGGAACACAGGTGAGTGGGCTGCTTAAATACCCCCTCCCCCGAGCTACTTCCATAAATTCAGGACACCATACCGGCCTTCTAATTTATGGTCGGAGCCCTCCAACCGAGATAGACGTGAAACCACATAAAGACGCCACAAGACTCCATAGACCTGAGGTGTGCCTTGGTCAGCTGGTCGGTACAAAAAGGGGGCAAAAATACCAGGATAGGGAAAGCTGTTTTATTGGTACACGTGACATTTAATGGGCAAACTTGGTGAAGGCTTGCGACATCTCAACCTGGGGATTTTTGATGTACCGGGTAAAGCAGGCGGATTTCCATCTGCCTAATCTTCTGATGACATGACCCGGTACCCCATGCAGGGAGGAGGCCGAGGTCCCCCCGATCCGGAAGGAGTGCCCAGAAAACTGGTTAGGGTCGAGGCCTAGATTAGCCAGGAGGATGCCCCAAAACGTGGAACTTGATATGGGCAAGCGCTTGCTAGGGGCTGATGTTTTTGGATGCCATGCAGCAAGGCTTTGACCGCATGGGTCATGAACAATGATGGTTTCCCAGGGGCTTGTAGGGAGAGGAAATGCTGGATGCCAGCTCGGTACAGTCTGACAGTGTTGTGGGACAGGCTCATATTAGTGTGGCAGTAAGACACGAAGGCCAGGACATGCTTGATGTGACCTGTGTCTGTCCCGGGCATGTAGCTAGGAATTTGCCGTAGGCGTCCAGGCAGTGCAGTAGGCCTTCAGCGTGTTGGGCGACAGTGACTGGTTTATGAGCAGCATAGCGTTGTGAAGGTGTTTTCCTAGCCCATCGTTAGCTGCGACCAAGGTGGGATAGGAAATGAGGTTAGGTTGGCGCCAGGTCTCTGTAAGAAATACAAAGGAAAATTGAGGCAGGACAGTGCGTATGCTGCAAGATTGTACTTGCCAGGGATCTAAGTACAGTGCTTACTGAAATTGTAGTGAACGAATATCTTCTCCAGCCTGCGTAGGAAGGACATGATGGCCAGGGACTTGGACCTGCCTTTGTTGACAATCTTGTCAGTGAAGAAGACCACGGTCTGCCCCACCCAGGTGTGTCCCCAGACCTGAGCTGACGCTTGAACAATGAGGACGTCTGGCTGAACCCGGGGACCAGGAGGATTTCCTGCAGCCATGGACCTGCAAACCAATGGGTGCCAAAAAATGGCAGCGAAGCCTGTGGAGGCTGCTGCATTTGTTACTATATGAGGTGAGGAGGCTGAAGCTGCTGGGATGAACATTGATACATTGTTCCAGTTCTCAAGGAAGTTGTCCCACATTGCTAGAGCTGCAGCAGCTGCCTGGTCTAGCCTAATGGTTTGATCGGGGTCCTTTGCGTGGGAAAAGAAGACCAGGAGGCGAGAAATGAAGGAACGCCCCTGAGGGACATTCCTCATAGCAAAGTTCAGCATGCCTAACAGGGACTGCAGCTGTCTCTTGGTGCAACTTTGTGAGGTGGTGAAGGCGTGAATGACCGCCTAATCTGGGAGAGCTTGTCAGGGAGTAGGCTAGCCTGCATGGAAGGTGATGGACTGTGCCGAGCCTTCCACCTTATGCTCTGCTTTGGGCACATTGAGATTGCCGCATTCTACTCCAAATTTGTCCAAGTCTGACAGGGGCTCACCGGGTCGTTCGATCAGCAGAAAGTCATCAAGGTAGTGGGTGACTTTCTGGTACTGTGCTTGATGAGACAGGATCCAGGTAAGGGACTGAGCAAGAGTGTCGAACAGCCACGCACTGCTCTGAGAGCCGAAAGTCAGTTTCGTGGAGGAGTCGTATGAGTCTTTCCATTTGATGACAGAGAGACGACTCGATGGGTAGCAGTTTGAAAGCTTGAGAACTTGCCCTTTGCAGATCTACGCACCCCCCAGTGACAGGACAGGCGGTCTTAACTTGTCCACCTTGGGCGGCCAAATAGGGCCAGCATGCCCTGGACATCACTAGAGGTGGAGGGGAGGGCCAGGGAACGTCTGGACTCCACGTTCGAACACCAGTTAGCTGGCACTCAACTGACCTAGGAGAGGAAAGACAGACATGCCAATAAGTGGCCGTGAACGTGTGCCACTGGTAGATGACGAGCAGCTGTGAACGGGTGTCACTGGAAGATGAGTTGCAATAACGTGTTGCAAAAGGAACTTCATGAGGGAGGCAGAAAACAACAAAGCAGAGAAACCGGACTCTGTGTAGGAAGGAACCATAAACCATGCTAGTCGTTTGTCGTGATCGTATGTTTGTAACATGAGAACAGAACGTGCCGACTTGTGTCGGAACTGTGAACCGAAGCATTGTATGATTTGCGAGTGAGCGTGAACATACGAATGAGTGGTACGACTAGCGACCGGGTGCCTGTGGCAGGTGCCTCGTGGGGAGGGCCGAGCTGCTTAAGCTTGTGGTGTATGTGTAAGACAGGATGTGTTGAATCGTGCCAAGGATTCGAATCGCTGTGTCGTAGATACGACCGGGATTCAAATAAGGCTATGGTGGGTGAGCGGAATTAACCCACTGACTGTGGCGAGGCCTTCCATGCCATAGTTCTGCAGCAAGTTTGGGGATGGCCCATCCCCATAGGGTATGAGTGAAGCCGTGCTGTGAACTCGCGGAGGGTGACAGAGGGGCGGAAGCATGTGTTTAAGAAGAGTCGACTTGACGCCCTAGTTGCGAAGTCCTGGTTGAGGCCAAGAAACCTAGTCGACCGAGAACCTGTGGAAAAAGGTTACGAAGTAGAAGTTTTGTATGCGTTTCTTTTTTTTTTTTTTTTTTTTCTTTTTCTTTTTTTTCTTTTTTTTTTTACACTGAAATGAGGTGTGCTGGTTCATGTCAGCGTTAGCGACCTGGGTAGTTGCATGAGTTGTAAGTGTGAATGGGCAAATGAGTGGTATAAGTGGTGACTGAGAGCTTGTGGCAGGAGCATCAAGGTGGAGACCATATTTGCAGAAGCTCGTGGTGCCTATGAAAGGGTAAATGAGTGGTATGAGTGGCGACTGAGAGCTTGCGGCAGGAATCTCTATGGGGAGGCCGTGCTGCAGATGCATGTGGTGCCTATGAATGGGTAAATGAGTGGTATGAGAGGCGACTGAAAGCTTGTGGCAGGAAGATCTATGGGGAGGCCGTGCTGCAGAAGCTTGTGATGTCTGTGAATGAGTAAATGATTGGTATGCGTGGCGACTGAGAGCTTGTGGCAGGAACCTCGAGAGGAAGGCTGCATTTGCAGAAGCTCATGGTGCCTATGAATGGGTAATTGAGTGGCATCTGTATCCTTCCATCAACCTCTGTACACCCCCATCCACGTCTACCTCTGTACTCCTCATCCACGTTCATCTCTGTACCCCCCCTCTACCACACCTCTGTACCCCCCATCCACATTCACCTCTGTACCCCCCCTCCTCCACCACAACTCTGTACCCCCAATTCCCTGCACATGTGAATCCCCTTCCCCTTCTCTCCACTGGGATTTTTCTCACCTGATGGCACGGTGGTGCAATACAGTCTCCGCCTATCAGACCCGTAGCACACAGCCAGAACACTTCACTCGGCTGTGTGCTACACAGGTCTGTCAGGCAGGGGTGGGGGCAAGAGGAACACAGAGCGCCGCTCTGTCATTCCCTGTGACTCCGGTCCACAGCTCCTGACAGAGGGAGAAGCGGGACGAGCGGGCTCAAGCCCGCAGCTGTCCCCCTCTCTTGTAATATTGTGGCCGCCGCTTGGGACAGCAAAAAATGGCTACGGGACAACTCTAAAAGTGCCTGATCTATCTACCGCAATGTCACAGTACCGCTAAAAATCGAAGATCACCGCCATTATTAGTAAAAAAAATATATAATAATAAAAATGCCATAAATCTTTCCGATAATTTGTAGACCCTATAACTTTTGCCCAAATCAATCAATATACGCCTATTGCCATTTTTTTTTTTTTTTTTTTAACCAAAAATATGTAGAAAAATATATATTGGCCTAAATTAATAAATACGTTTTTTTTTTAAAACATTTTTGAGGATTTTTATTATAGCAAAAAATATATAATTTTTTTCAGAATTGTTGCCCTTTTTTTTTGTTTATAGCACAAAAAATAAAAACCGAGGTTATTAAAGCGGAGCTCCACCCAATCGGGATACAACACGCAGTGCATCCTGGTACATCTACAACACTGTATCCAGGAAGAGGATGCCTGTGAATCTTATTTGTTTTTACAGAGAATACTCACATCGGAATTACTTAAAAAATGCAGCAAGTGAGTACTAACATTTAAAAAAACGTAATGCTCTTCATTATACCAAAAAATTATTTAGGCAGTGGAACCCCGCTCCCTAAATAATAAGAAAAAAAATTACCGCCCAATTACCAGTTAAAGTGACGCAGTGCCAAATTGTAAAAATCGCTCTGGTCAGGAAGGGGGTAAAATCTTCAGGGGCAGAAGTGGTTAATAAATAAAAATGAATGCCTCGTTGTATCAGTCACCTGTCCCTCTTGTGTCTGTAGACATACGCGACACCCTATGATGATTGGCTGGTTTTGGCAGTCCCTCGATGCACTGATTTTGGTGGAGGTAATTGAGAACCCAATTCATGCTCTCCCCGCTCAAAAAACTCCGGGCCCAGGTGGCCTTCCAGGAGACTGGTACAAAATGTATATAGCCGACTTAGCTCCAAGACTCCAACAATTATATGCCACTTGCCTAAAAGAGAAGCAACTCCCTCCCTGATTCTCTATCTCAGGCCCATACAGTTTTAATTCCAAAACCTGGGAAGGACACCACATACTGTTCGGCATACCGCCCCATATCCCTTTTAAATTACGACTTTAAAATCTTAACGAAAATCCTTGCTATCAGATTGATGAAAATCCTCCCGTTTTTTAGTGAATATTGACCAAACAGGGTTCGTGCAGGGTAAATCAACAGGGATCAATATTCGTAGAGTCTTTACTCACTTACAGCTTCCTTTTGACAATCAGGGTACTAGGTTGTTAGTAGCATTAGATTTAGAAAAAGCATTTGATTCAGTCGCCTGGACTTATATGGAGGAGGTTCTTATAGTCAATGAGTCCCACCATCCATATGTGGATTAAAATTTTATATCATAGACCGACAGCCCAGATAAAAATTGGAGATGCTCTCTCCTCTCCCTTCCCTATTGAATGGGGCACCAGGCAGGGTTGCCCCTTGTCCTCTGGACTTTTCTCCCTCATGGTAGAACCCATTGCATCGGCCATTAGATCCTCTGCGGCAGTCCAGGGAGTGTGGGTTGGATCCCTAGAAGAAACACTGGCATTGCATACCGTCAACATTATTCTTTTCCTTTGGGATCCTGGACCTTCCCTCCGGGCAACTTTGGACCTGTTGTCTCACTTCGCCTCAATGTCCGGATTGAAGGTGAACTGGGATAAATCCCTAATCCTTCCATTCAGTCTCTCCCCTTGCGATGGACGGAACAGATTAAGTGTGAAAAAATATAAAAATGAACCAAAGCGCCAAAGGATGAAAATAAGTGAAAAAAACCTCATGTATGTGTAAATATGGATAAAGAGAATGAATTGCTTTACCACATAATTAAAGCAGCTGCAGTGTGAAATTGGTGTGAACAATTAATAAATGATAAAAAGTATACCACGCTAAATGCTAAAAAAATAACATACAGGTAATAAATGATACACTGGTAACAAATAAAATTAATCAAACAGTCCCCAGTGAAAAAAAGGTGCTTGTGCTAGTGAAACAATATCCAGTGTGTGCGTCTTAAGTTCTTTAAATAGGGTGCCCCCCTAATAGATGTGCACTCACCCCTGGGAGTGGACCAACTATCGCTAGTTAGATCAAATGCGCGTGTGGGGCGACCCCTATGGGTATCCTCTGGACCGATGATTGGCAGCGGTGAATGTTCCTCATATAAATAGATATAATAGAAAAAAACTCATTGCACAGTACTGTTGATAAAGAGCTTTTTATTCCAAAAAATATAAAGGTATTCAACTCACATGCATGAGTGCCTAATGTCCTGGCACCCAGAGTGAACAGCAGGTATAAGTAAATCCGTGAAATCCACCTGGTTGGTTCATGCAGCTGCTGGCTCAGAAAAGGCTTGATTTCCAGATTGAATGTGTGGGCGGAAGTGTGTCACGATAAAGTGACTCAACCTCTATGCATTTCGGCCTATCAGATTGGCCGTCCTCAGGAAGTTACTCAGGTAACAGGTAATACAGTATGTGCTGAATTGGGCTGCTTGGCCCTAGGTTGATATGCAGCAGAATATGAGTACCGTATTTATCGGCGTATAACACGCGCCGGCGTATAACACGCACCCCAAGTTTAGGAGGGAATATTAAGGAAAAAAACTTTAAGGAGAGAAGTTTAAGGAAAAAAACTTACATTTAAATGCCCATCATTGCAGCCTTGCCCAGTGCCTTTGCAGCCTTGCCCAGTGCAGCCTTGTCCAGTGCTATTGCAGCCTTGCCCAGTGCAGCCTTGCCCAGTGCCTTTGCAGGCTTGCCCAGTACATTTGCAGCGTTGCCCATTTAAAATTGGCGCCGAGTGGGGAGGACGAGCGCCGCGTGACATATCGAAAGCCGCGTGTATTTTCGGCTATTTTCGGCTCCTCTCGCAGTCCCTCCCACCTCCACTGATTGCGAGAGGAGCCGAGCGCTGACAACATACAGAAATCCGAGTTCGGCTAGTCTCGGCTCTGCTCGCAGACAGGGGCGGGACTGCGAGAGGAGTATAACACGCACTTTTTTCCCCTTAAAATCAGGGAAAATCGTGGGTGCATGTTATACGCCGATACCTGCCGATCTCCCGCTGATTTTCTCTTTAGGGGAGCGAGCGGAGCCGATATTCCGAAAGCCGCGTGTATTTTCGGCTATTTTCGGCTATTTTCGGCTCCTCTCGCTCCCCTAAAGAGAAAATCAGCGGGAGATCGGCAGGTATCGGCGTATAACATGCACCCACGATTTTCCCCTGATTTTAAGGGGAAAAAAGTGCGTGTTATACGCTGATAAATACGGTATATATTTACCACACTTTTTTCTATACTTTCTATACATGTACAGTGAGGGAAAAAGTATTTGATCCCCTGCTGATTTTGTATGTTTTCCCACAAAGAAATGATCAGTCTATAATTTTAATAGTTTATTTTAACAGTGAGAAACAGAATAACAACAAAAAAAATCAAGAAAAAACGCATTTCAAAAAAGTTATAAATTGATTTGCATTTTAATGAGTGAAATAAGTATTGGACCCCTTCGCAAAACATGACTTAATACTTGGGGGCAAAACCCTTGTTGGCAATCACAGAGGTCAGATGTTTCTTGTAGTTGACCGCCAGATTTGCACATATCTCAGGAGGAATTTTGTCCTACTCCTCTTTGCAGATCCTCTCTAAGACATTAAGATTTTGAGGCTGACGTTTGGTAACTCAAACCTTCAGCTCCTTCCACATATTTTCTATGGGTTTAAGGTCTGGAGACTGGCTAGGCCACTTCTTGAGCCACTCCTTTGTTGCCTTGGCCATGTGTTTTGAGTCATTGTCATGCTGGAATATCCCTCCACGACCCATTTTCAATGCCCTGGCTGAGGGAAGGAGGTTCTCACCCAAGATTTGATGGTACATGGCCCCCGTCCATCGTAACCTTGTATGCGGTGAATTTTTCCTGTCCCCTTAGCAGAAAAACACCCCCTAAGCATAATACTTATTTCACTTATTAAAATGCAAATCAATTTATACATTTTCTGAAATGCATTTTTCTGGATATTTTTGGTGTTGTTTTGTCTCTCATTGTTAAAATAAACCTACCATTAAAATGATAGACTAGTCATTTCTTTGTCAGTGGGCAAATGTCCAAAATTAGCAGGGGATCAAATACCTTTTTCCCTCTCTGTAATACTGAACATTACTCTTATAAGGATTGCTCTTGTGGCTTTGTATCCCTTTTATCTCCTTGTATTTGCTCCCTCCAGCTCCTACATATAAAAGTAGCCTAGTGCTGCACCAGCTGACTGGAAATTATACAAATATCTATACGTAAAATGTCATAAATGACAAATGTGGTTGAATATTTATTTTTTAGTTCTGAGAATAATAAAGAAAATATATACAAAAAAGCTTCACGTTTCCTAAACCATAATACGGTAAGATCATACATGCAGATTCCACTTCTTCATTGCCTACAGTCAACTTAGGGGAAAAAATTAGTGCCTTATGTCCTTGGGAATGCTAAATCCTGTAACAAGCCAAAAATAATTAGTTTGTAAGTCATCCATTAAAAACAGCAAAGACAATGTTTTGATTCCAGTCCATCTGTCTTTCTGTAAACATCATTTGTAGGAAAACCATCAAAGTTCCGATATTAGCAGGTGCCTTTAGGAATCTTGCCAAAGGACGTTAATGTAATCAGGATTCATAGGAGTATGTTCCTTGTTCACATTTTATCTGGCTGAAACGTACAAATTGTACCAACTCTAAGGTTACACTCTATTGTAATGTGTTTATGAAATGTGTAATGAGGAAACTGTATTTTGTAAAATCAGATAAGTTATCTGCCTTGCTGATCGGATGCTACAACTGTCTCTGGAGAGAGCTTATGGAAGTTTGCTATCTCCATTCTCTTTTATTGCTATTTCTTACTCACCTTTTATCATTTTTATCATGTTTAACCTCCCTTGTTCCTTTGCGGCTGGTCCTGAAATTGAAAAGGGCCAACTTTAGAAAGGAATCAAGTGGCTGTGCTATATTACCGCCTTGTAATATATTCAAAGAAATAGCCAGCACTACTTTTGTATCAAAAGCTGAGGTTTTAGTTGCATACATGTGCAAATCTCTATGGAAGCCACACTGCACCATCAATGCATTTCTGTATAGTGTGGCTATGAGGGGCTCATTCACACTGCATGGTAAAATACTGTGTGAGGTGCGGCAAGAAGCAGTGCAAATCATGTTCAGCAAAGATTAAATGCTCATTTATTCTAGAGGTAGACGAATAGGCTGAAATACTTTTCAAATGCCTCTTTTCTGCAGGCTTTCTCTGAGCTGTACAACTGACCGGTCACCCATCACGGACAATCCGCCAAAGGTCAGCCCACATCCTGGAGCATCGGATATAGGAGAAAAGTGCTGGTTGTTGGGAGAGCGAGGAGTAAGGCAAGTATTTAACTTCTACAGTGCAAGCAAACATTTAATCCTTGCATTGTGTGGAAGGGGGTGGACACACTTTTTTTTTTTTTACTAACCTAAGCTGTAACACATATACTATATTACCAAACGTATTGGGACACCTGCCTTTACATGCACATGAAATTTAATGGCATTCCAGTCTTAGTCTGTAGGGTTCAATATTGAGTTGGCCCATCCTTTGCAGCTATAAATCACAAGGTTTAGGAGTGTGTCTATGGGAATGTTTGACCATTCTTCCAGAAGCGCATTTGGGAGGTCAGGCACTAATGTGGACGAGAAGGCCTGGCTCACGACTCCGCTCTAATTCATCCCAGAGATGTTCTACTGGGTAGAGGTCAAGTTCAGTCAAGTTCCTCCACCCCAAACTCGCTCATCCATGTCTTTATGGACCTTGCTTTGTGCACCTTTGGTGGAGGGGGATTATGGTGTGTGGGGTTGTTTTTCAGGGGTTGGGCTTGGCCCATTTGAAGAGAGACAGCAGGGAACTCCCAGTCCAATTTGCAAGATCTTCTTTCAAGTGCTCAGGCTCACTGTCCTTACAAACTACAGCAGAAAAAAGTAAAAGGATTAAGCCGGCAACTCTGTAGTCCATATATCGATTTCAATGGTTGGTTACAAAGTGACAAGCAAAACAGCTGACTCGTTTCGGCAACAGCCTTAGTCGTAGCATCATGCTATGACTATAGCTGTTGTCAAAACGCATCAACTGTTTTGCTTGTCACTTTTTTTCTATATGGACTACAGAGTTGCCGGCTCATTCCTTTTACTTGGTTGGGCTTGGCACCTTAGTTCCAGTGAAGGGAACTAATAAGATGACAGCATACCAAGACATTATGTAAAAATTCCATGCTCACAACTTTGTGGGAACAGTTTAGGGATGGTCCTTCCTGTTCAAACATAACTGCGCACCAGTGCACAAGCAAGGGTCATAAATACATGGATGAGTGAGTTTGGGGTGGAGGAACTTGACTGGCCTGCACAAAGTCCTTACCTCAACCCGACAGAACACCTTTGGGATGAATTAGAGCGGCGACTGCGAGCCAGGCCTTCTAGGGATGGGCCCGGTGCTCGATGCGAACCCACGTTCGCATCGAGCACCGGGCGTTAGCTCGCTGGGCGAGCCCAGAACTATTTTGGCCGCTCGCATCACGTTCGTGTGATGCGAGCGGCCCCGCAATGCATTGCGGCGGCGCGGCCGGCGCAGTGCATTGCTGGCTGATGATTGGCCAAGCATGCACTGTGACCCCGCATGCTTGGCCAATCACAGCCCCGGAAACTCGAAGAGCCATAATTGGCTACAGGCAGGACGCCTGTAGCCAATTACAGCTCAGGGGCTGTAGTACACGCCCCCCCCCCTATAAAAGGCCGCCACGCCGTCTGCGCCGGTCACATGCTGTTCCGGCGCAGATTGAGCAGGCTGATTCTGTGACACTCTGCTTGATTTAGTTAGGTAGAGAGATTCACTTACAGAAATTGAGTTAGATAGATTCAGTTTCAAAGATTGATTGAGAAAGAGGGGCTTGTAGTGTGTTCGTGGCAGGCAGGCAGAGCTCCTATATTTTGTTACCAGAAGCACCTATAGGACTTGTAGTGTGTTCGTGGCAGGCAGGCAGAGCTCCTATATTTTGTTACCAGAAGCACCTATAGGACTTGTAGTGTGTTCGTGGCAGGCAGGCAGAGCTCCTATATTTTGTTACCAGAAGCACCTATAGGACTTGTAGTGTGTTCGTGGCAGGCAGGCAGAGCTCCTATATTTTGTTCCAGAAGCACCTATAGGACTTGTAGTGTGTTCGTGGCAGGCAGGCAGAGCTCCTATATTTTGTTCCCAGAAGCACCTATAGGACTTGTAGTGTGTTTAGTCCCATCACACACACAGAGCTATATATTTTGTTCCCAGAAGCACCTATAGGACTTGAAGTGTGTTAGTCCCATCACACACACAGAGCTATATTTTGTTCCCAGAAGCACCTATAGGACTTGAAGTGTGTTAGTCCCATCACACACACAGAGCTATATTTTGTTCCCAGAAGCACCTATAGGACTTGAAGTGTGTTAGTCCCATCACACACACAGAGCTATATTTTGTTCCCAGAAGCACCTATAGGACTTGAAGTGTGTTAGTCCCATCACACACACAGAGCTATATTTTGTTCCCAGAAGCACCTATAGGACTTGAAGTGTGTTAGTCCCATCACACACACAGAGCTATATTTTCTTCCCAGAAGCACCTATAGGACTTGAAGTGTGTTAGTCCCATCACACACACAGAGCTATATTTTGTTCCCAGAGGCACCTATAGGACTTGAAGTGTGTTAGTCCCATTACACACACAGAGCTATATTTTCTTCCCAGAAGCACCTATAGGACTTGAAGTGTGTTAGTCCCATCACACACACAGAGCTATATTTTCTTCCCAGAAGCACCTATAGGACTTGAAGTGTGTTAGTCCCATCACACACACAGAGCTATATTTTGTTCCCAGAAGCACCTATAGGACTTGAAGTGTGTTAGTCCCATCACACACACAGAGCTATATTTTGTTCCCAGAAGCACCTATAGGACTTGAAGTGTGTTAGTCCCATCACACACACAGAGCTATATTTTGTTCCCAGAAGCACCTATAGGACTTGAAGTGTGTTAGTCCCATCACACACAGAGCTATATTTTGTTCCCAGAAGCACCTATAGGACTTGAAGTGTGTTAGTCCCATCACACACACAGAGCTATATTTTGTTCCCAGAAGCACCTATAGGACTTGAAGTGTGTTAGTCCCATCACACACACAGAGCTATATTTTCTTCCCAGAAGCACCTATAGGACTTGAAGTGTGTTAGTCCCATCACACACACAGAGCTATATTTTGTTCCCAGAAGCACCTATAGGACTTGAAGTGTGTTAGTCCCATCACACACACAGAGCTATATTTTGTTCCCAGAAGCACCTATAGGACTTGAAGTGTGTTAGTCCCATCACACACACAGAGCTATATTTTTGTTCCCAGAAGCACCTATAGGACTTGAAGTGTGTTAGTCCCATCACACACACAGAGCTATATTTTCTTCCCAGAAGCACCTATAGGACTTGAAGTGTGTTAGTCCCATCACACACACAGAGCTATATTTTGTTCCCAGAAGCACCTATAGGACTTGAAGTGTGTTAGTCCCATTACACACACAGAGCTATATTTTCTTCCCAGAAGCACCTATAGGACTTGAAGTGTGTTAGTCCCATCACACACACAGAGCTATATTTTGTTCCCAGAAGCACCTATAGGACTTGAAGTGTGTTAGTCCCATCACACACACAGAGCTATATTTTGTTCCCAGAAGCACCTATAGGACTTGAAGTGTGTTAGTCCCATCACACACACAGAGCTATATTTTGTTCCCAGAAGCACTATAGGACTTGAAGTGTGTTAGTCCCATCACACACACAGAGCTATATTTTGTTCCCAGAAGCACCTATAGGACTTGAAGTGTGTTAGTCCCATTACACACACAGAGCTATATTTTCTTCCCAGAAGCACCTATAGGACTTGAAGTGTGTTAGTCCCATCACACACACAGAGCTATATTTTGTTCCCAGAAGCACCTATAGGACTTGAAGTGTGTTAGTCCCATCACACACACAGAGCTATATTTTGTTCCCAGAAGCACCTATAGGACTTGAAGTGTGTTAGTCCCATCACACACACAGAGCTATATTTTCTTCCCAGAAGCACCTATAGGACTTGAAGTGTGTTAGTCCCATCACACACACGGAGCTATATTTTCTTCCCAGAAGCACCTATAGGACTTGAAGTGTGTTAGTCCCATCACACACACAGAGCTATATTTTGTTCCCAGAAGCACCTATAGGACTTGAAGTGTGTTAGTCCCATTACACACACAGAGCTATATTTTCTTCCCAGAAGCACCTATAGGACTTGAAGTGTGTTAGTCCCATCACACACACAGAGCTATATTTTTGTTCCCAGAAGCACCTATAGGACTTGAAGTGTGTTAGTCCCATCACACACACAGAGCTATATTTTGTTCCCAGAAGCACCTATAGGACTTGAAGTGTGTTAGTCCCATTACACACACAGAGCTATATTTTCTTCCCAGAAGCACCTATAGGACTTGAAGTGTGTTAGTCCCATCACACACACAGAGCTATATTTTGTTCCCAGAAGCACCTATAGGACTTGAAGTGTGTTAGTCCCATCACACACACAGAGCTATATTTTGTTCCCAGAAGCACCTATAGGACTTGAAGTGTGTTAGTCCCATCACACACACAGAGCTATATTTTCTTCCCAGAAGCACCTATAGGACTTGAAGTGTGTTAGTCCCATCACACACACAGAGCTATATTTTGTTCCCAGAAGCACCTATAGGACTTGAAGTGTGTTAGTCCCATCACACACACAGAGCTATATTTTCTTCCCAGAAGCACCTATAGGACTTGAAGTGTGTTAGTCCCATCACACACACAGAGCTATATTTTGTTCCCAGAAGCACCTATAGGACTTGAAGTGTGTTAGTCCCATCACACACACAGAGCTATATTTTGTTCCCAGAAGCACCTATAGGACTTGAAGTGTGTTAGTCCCATCACACACACAGAGCTATATTTTGTTCCCAGAAGCACCTATAGGACTTGAAGTGTGTTAGTCCCATCACACACACAGAGCTATATTTTGTTCCCAGAAGCACCTATAGGACTTGAAGTGTGTTAGTCCCATCACACACACAGAGCTATATTTTGTTCCCAGAAGCACCTATAGGACTTGAAGTGTGTTAGTCCCATTACACACACAGAGCTATATTTTCTTCCCAGAAGCACCTATAGGACTTGAAGTGTGTTAGTCCCATCACACACACAGAGCTATATTTTGTTCCCAGAAGCACCTATAGGACTTGAAGTGTGTTAGTCCCATCACACACACAGAGCTATATTTTGTTCCCAGAAGCACCTATAGGACTTGAAGTGTGTTAGTCCCATCACACACACAGAGCTATATTTGGTTCCCAGAAGCAACTATAGGACTTGAAGTGTGTTAGTCCCATCACACAGACCTTTATTTTCTTCCCAGAAGCACCTATAGGACTTGAAGTGTGTTAGTCCCATCACACAGAGCTCCTCTATTTTCTTTGCAGAAGCACCCATAGGACTTCTAGTGTGTTAGTGGCATCACACAGAGCTCCTATATATTTCTTCTCAGCAGCACCCACAGGACTTCTAGTGTGTTAGTGGCATCACACAGAGCTCCTCTATTTTCTTTGCAGAAGCACCCACAGGACTTCTAGTGTGTTAGTGGCATCACACAGAGCTCCTCTATTTTCTTTGCAGAAGCACCCATAGGACTTCTAGTGTGTTAGTGGCATCACACAGAGCTCCTATATATTCTTCTCAGCAGCACCCACAGGACTTCTAGTGTGTTAGTGGCATCACACAGAGCTCCTCTATTTTCTTTGCATAAGCACCCACAGGACTTCTAGTGTGTTAGTGGCATCACACAGAGCTCCTCTATTTTCTTTGCAGAAGCACCCACAGGACTTCTAGTGTGTTAGTGGCATCACACAGAGCTCCTCTATTTTCTTTGCAGAAGCACCCACAGGACTTCTAGTGTGTTAGTGGCATCACACAGAGCTCCTCTATTTTCTTTGCATAAGCACCCACAGGACTTCTAGTGTGTTAGTGGCATCACACAGAGCTCCTCTATTTTCTTTGCAGAAGCACCCATAGGACTTCTAGTGTGTTAGTGGCATCACACAGAGCTCCTATATATTCTTTTCAGCAGCACCCACAGGACTTCTAGTGTGTTAGTGGCATCACACAGAGCTCCTCTATTTTCTTTGCATAAGCACCCACAGGACTTCTAGTGTGTTAGTGGCATCACACAGAGCTCCTCTATTTTCTTTGCAGAAGCACCCACAGGACTTCTAGTGTGTTAGTGGCATCACACAGAGCTCCTCTATTTTCTTTGCAGAAGCACCCACAGGACTTCTAGTGTGTTAGTGGCATCACACAGAGCTCCTCTATTTTCTTTGCAGAAGCACCCACAGGACTTCTAGTGTGTTAGTGGCATCACACAGAGCTCCTCTATTTTCTTTGCATAAGCACCCACAGGACTTCTAGTGTGTTAGTGGCATCACACAGAGCTCCTCTATTTTTTTTGCAGAAGCATCCACAGGACTTCTAGTGTGTTAGTGGCATCACACAGAGCTCCTCTATTTTCTTTGCAGAAGCACCCACAGGACTTCTAGTGTGTTAGTGGCATCACACAGAGCTCCTCTATTTTCTTTGCAGAAGCACCCACAGGACTTCTAGTGTGTTAGTGGCATCACACAGAGCTCCTCTATTTTCTTTGCAGAAGCACCCACAGGACTTCTAGTGTGTTAGTGGCATCACACAGAGCTCCTCTATTTTCTTTGCATAAGCACCCACAGGACTTCTAGTGTGTTAGTGGCATCACACAGAGCTCCTCTATTTTCTTTGCAGAAGCACCCATAGGACTTCTAGTGTGTTAGTGGCATCACACAGAGCTCCTATATATTCTTCTCAGCAGCACCCACAGGACTTCTAGTGTGTTAGTGGCATCACACAGAGCTCCTCTATTTTCTTTGCAGAAGCACCCATAGGACTTCTAGTGTGTTAGTGGCATCACACAGAGCTCCTATATTTTCTTCTCAGCAGCACCCACAGGACTACCGACTACAATGGCTGGAAGACCGCCAAGGGGAGGCAGAGCGTGCAGAGCCAAGAACACAGGGCAGGCAGGCTCTGTTTCTAGTGGACGTGGCCGTGGACGTGGACGTGGTCGTGCATCGTCATCAGCACGTGGCCATGGGACACGCGCGTCTTTGTTTTCGGCAGCTGGACATGTGGAGCCGCATCATGCTGAAGGCTTGGTAGAATGGATGACCAAGCCCTCCTCATCCTCCTCATCCTCTCTCACCCAGGCTCAGGGTACTGACAGAGCATCATCAGCCACCCCTTCCCTAGACCCACCATGTCCTCCTGAGGAGTCCCCCGAACTCTTTGAGCACAGTGTTGGGTACATGCTCCAGGAGGATGCCCAACGATTCGAAGGCTCGGATGACGATACCCAGCTTGAGGAATCTGGCAGTACTGTTCCACCAGCTGCAGCTTACTGCCAGGTTTGCTCTAGTGGTGAAGAGGGAGGGGATGATGAGGTCACTGACTCCACGTGGGTGCCTCAAGGGAGAGAGGATGAGGAGGAGGACGAGGAGGAGGAGGATGCGGCGTCACATGTCCAACGAGGCAGGATGCCCCCTGGAGGCCAGGTAGAGGCCAGCACAGCAACTGTACAACACCGCAGAGCTCCGCCTGTGCAGGGCGCTGCCTCTGCACGTTATCAGAAAAGTTCTTTGGTGTGGGCCTTTTTTGAGACGAGTGCAGCAGATCGCACCACTGCTATTTGCAATATTTGTCTCAAGCGTATCTCGCGTGGCCAAAACATCAGCCGCTTGGGCACGACAAGCATGACCAGACATATGGCGACCTGCCATGCAGCTCGTTGGCAGGCACACATAAAAGACCCACACCAAAGAACTAAGCGGACCTCTCCTTGCTCCTCCTCAGCTGGGATCTCCATCCCCACTACACCTTCAGTCCTCTCTGAAAGCTGCTCTGAGAGGACTGAAGGTGTAGAATTCGGTGTGTCACAACCAAGTACTTGCAGTACACCGACGTCCGATTGCAGCAGGCAAATTTCCCTGCCCCAGCTGCTGGACCGTAGAAAGAAGTACACTCCCAGCCATCCACATGCCCAGCGGTTGAATGCTAGCCTTGCTAAATTGCTAGCACTTCAACTGCTGCCTTTTCAGTTGGTAGACTCGGCCCCCTTCCGTGAGTTTGTTCAATGTGCGGTTCCTCAGTGGCAGGTTCCCAAACGCCACTTTTTCTCGCGGAAGGCGATTCCGTCTCTCTACCGGCATGTGGAGGGCAATGTCCATGCCTCGCTGGACAGGGCGGTCAGCGGTAAGGTGCATATTACCGCTGACTCATGGTCCAGCAGGCATGGACAGGGACGGTACCTTTCTTTCACGGCCCATTGGGTCACTCTATTGGCAGCTGGGAGGGATGCAGGACAAGGTGCAGTAGTGTTGGAGGTTGTTCCGCCACCACGCCTCCAAAACGCGACTACTGCTACTGGTTGTGACACACCTCTCTCCTCCACCCCCTCCTCTTTCTTCTTCCTCCAGTGCTCTGTCCTTGGAACCAGCGGTGCTCCGTAGGCGTACAAGGGGCTACGCAAGTACGCAGGCAAAAAGATGCCATGCCGTGCTTGCGCTGGTGTGTTTGGGGGACAGGAGCCACACTGGGCCAGAGGTTCTGGCAGCTCTGCAGGGGCAGGCCGAGAGGTGGTTGACGCCACGTCAGCTTAAGCCAGGAATGGTCGTTTCTGACAATGGCACCAACCTCCTCTCCGCCCTGCGACAGGGGCAGCTCACCCATGTGCCCTGCATGGCTCACGTCCTCAACCTGGTGGTGCAGCGGTTCTTGGGCAGGTTCCCAGGCTTACAGGATGTCCTGAGGCAGGCCAGGAAAGTCTGTGTGCATTTCCGCCGATCTTATAATGCCAGTGCTCGGCTGACTGAGCTGCAAAAGGAGCTGAACCTGCCCAAGAACCGCCTAATATGTGACATGCCCACCAGGTGGAACTCAACGTTGGCCATGCTGCAGCGACTGCACACGCAGCAGAGGGCCATCAATGAGTACCTTTGCGACTACGGCACCAGGACAGGGTCAGGGGAGCTTGGTTTTTTTTCCCCACGTCAGTGGAGCATGATCAGGGATGCATGCACTGTCCTCTCACCATTTGAGGAGGCCACGAGGATGGTGAGCAGTGACAGTGCATGCATCAGTGACACTGTCCCTCTTGTCCACCTGTTGGAGCATACGCTGCGTGGGATAATGGACAGGGCACTTGAGGCAGAACAGAGGCAGGAAGAGGAGGACTTCCTTGCCTCTCAAGGCCCCCTTTATCCGGACAGTGTTCCTTCTGTCCCACCCATCACACAGGAAGAGGATGAGGAGGAGGAGGAGGAGGAGGAGGATTGTGTGAGCATGGAGGTGGAGCCTGGCACTCAGCATCAGCAGCAGCAGTCTTTTAGGGATGATGTACAGTCCCAACAAACCAGTGGACTTGTACGTGGCTGGGAGGAGGTGGCTGGCGATCATGTCATCCTCAGTGACCCAGAAGACTCCGGACCGAATGCCTCAGCTAACCTACGCTGCATGGCCTCCCTGATCCTGCGAAGCCTGCGGAAGGATCCTCGTGTTCTTCGGATCAAGGAGAGGGACCATTACTGGCTGGCCACTCTCCTTGATCCGCGGTACAAGGGTAAGGTTGCGGACCTTATCTTGCCGTCGCAGAGGGAGCAGAGGATGAGACATCTCAGGGAGGCCTTGCAGAAAGGTCTGTGCAACGCGTTCCCAGAAACTGGGAGGCTACAAACTCCTGGTCCTGGGCGACGAGTTGCTGAGGCTTCGGTCAGTGGCAGAAGGAGCGGTGGGGAAGGTGGACGTCTGACCGATGCGTTCAGACAATTTTTTAGTCCGCAGCCCCAAGGTATGATCGGTTCCAGCAACCATCGCCAGCGTCTGATATACATGGTGCAGGAATACCTTGGGGCAAGGTCAGACTTGGACACCTTTCCCACCGAAAATCCTCTGGCTTACTGGGTCCTGAGGATGGATCACTGGCCAGAGCTTGCACAGTATGCAATTGAGCTACTGGCCTGTCCTGCCTCCAGCGTTCTTTCCGAACGCACATTCAGTGCTGCTGGAGGATTTGTGACTGATCATAGGGTGCGCCTGTCCACCGCCTCGGTTGATCGACTGACATTCATCAAAATGAATCAGTCTTGGATCACCACCAGCTACCAGGCACCTGAGGCGGATATAACCGAATAATTTTTAATGTCACATCCCTTCAAGACTGCCTATGCTGATGCTGAGTGACTGTCCTCTTATGTTCACTGACTATCCTCTTCCTCCTCCTCAATGATCCATGCCACCACACCAGTGCCTAAGGCACAATTTTTCAGCCCCTGTTTAACAGGGGCGTGTACTTCCAATTTTTTAAAAAAATGCTTCGCAACACGTGTGACTGCTGTGCTCCAAGTACAGTCTCTGTGAGGGGTTGCAGTGTTGTGGCACCAGCACCAGTGCCAAAGGCACAATTTTTCAGCCCCTGTTTAACAGGGGCGGGTACTTACAATTTTTTTAAAAAAATGCTTCGCAACACGTGTGACTGCTGTGCTCCAAGTACAGTATCTGTGAGGGCCGGGTTGCAGTGTTGTGGCACCAGCACCAGTGCCTAAGGCACAATTTTTCAGCCCCTGTTTAACAGGGGCGGGTACTTACAATTTTTTTAAAAAGAAGCTTCGCAACACGTGTGACTGCTGTGCTCCAAGTACAGTATCTGTGAGGGCCGGGTTGCAGTGTTGTGGCACCAGCACCAGTGCCTAAGGCACAATTTTTCAGCCCCTGTTTAACAGGGGCGGGTACTTCCAATTTTTTAAAAAAAATGCTTCGCAACACGTGTGACTGCTGTGCTCCAAGTACAGTATCTGTGAGGGCCGGGTTGCAGTGTTGTGGCACCAGCACCAGTGCCTAAGGCACAATTTTTCAGCCCCTGTTTAACAGGGGCGGGTACTTACAATTTTTTTAAAAAATGCTTCGCAACACGTGTGACTGCTGTGCTCCAAGTACAGTATCTGTGAGGGCCGGGTTGCAGTGTTGTGGCACCAGCACCAGTGCCTAAGGCACAATTTTTCAGCCCCTGTTTAACAGGGGCGGGTACTTCCAATTTTTTAAAAAAATGCTTCGCAACACGTGTGACTGCTGTGCTCCAAGTACAGTATCTGTGAGGGCCGGGTTGCAGTGTTGTGGCACCAGCACCAGTGCCTAAGGCACAATTTTTCAGCCCCTGTTTAACAGGGGCGGGTACTTACAATTTTTTAAAAAAATGCTTCGCAACACGTGTGACTGCTGTGCTCCAAGTACAGTCTCTGTGAGGGGTTGCAGTGTTGTGGCACCAGCACCAGTGCCTAAGGCACAATTTTTCAGCCCCTGTTTAACAGGGGCGGGTAATTACAAATCTTGATCTAATAGTTCACAGCAGGGCCCATTCCTGCGCCCACCAAGAGTAACTATGAGGGCCTGCAGTCTTGTGGCAACACCGTCCACCACCACCGCCAAAGGCCCAATTTTTCTGCCCTGTTCATCAGGTGCTTGCAATTACAAATCTTGATCTAATAACTCACAACAGGGCCCATTCCTGCGCCCACCAAGAGTAACTGTGAGGGCCTACAGTCTTGTGGCAACACCGTCCACCACCACCGCCAAAGGCCCAATTTTTCTGCCCTGTTCATCAGGTGCTTGCAATTACAAATCTTGATCTAATAACTCACAGCAGGGCCCATTCCTGCGCCCACCAAGAGTAACTATGAGGGCCTACAGTCTTGTGGCAACACCGTCCACCACCACCGCCAAAGGCCCAATTTTTCTGCCCTGTTCATCAGGTGCTTGCAATTACAAATCTTGATCTAATAACTCACAGCAGGGCCCATTCCTGCGCCCACCAAGAGTAACTGTGAGAGCTTACAGTCTTGTGGCAACACCGTCCACCACCACCACCACCCCCAATTTTTATGCCCTGTTCAACAGGTGCATGCAATTACAAATCTTGATCTATTAACTCATAGCAGGGCCCATTCCTGTGCCCACCAGTCTTGAGGCTACACCAACATCTAATAGGGCAAATTTCTGCAGAGTATATACGCCAGGCCCCTACTTTCAAACATCCAACTTACAAACGACTCCTACTTGCAAATGGAAAGAGAAAACAGGAAGTGAGAGGAAATCTACCCCTAGGAAGGGAAATTCTATCCTGTTAGATTTAATTTGGGAAAAAGGTATCTCCTCTCTACTGATACTTTATCACCAATCCTTGTTTCAATTAAAACCCCACTTTTCCAAAAACATTTGTCATTGGGACGGAAAGTGAGGTGACATGTTCTGAACAGATGTGCAAAGACAGCAAATGTTACAGGGGTGATAACCCCTCCCTATGTTCTCCAAAAAGCTTAAAAATAGATTTTTTTGGGATGGAGCTACACTTCATAATGTACCTGTTCAGATTCTACTTAAGAACAAACCTAAAGCCGCAAGTGGTTTTAAATGGCTTCTTTTTTTCCTTTACAAATGTCATTTTGTGCAAGGACAGTTCTAAACACGGGAAACACATGCCACTTCACAGGCATACTTTAGACACCCCCCAGGTACCATATTTAAAGGAAAATTTCACTTTTTTTTTTTCACTTTATGCATCATTAAAATGACTGCTCCCGAAAAAACGTTAGTTTTTAAAAGTTCTTTTTGCATTGATATATGTCCCCTGGGGCAGGACCCGGGTCCCCAAACCTGTTTTATGACATTAACATGCATATTGGCCGTTGTAATTAGCACTTTTGATTTCGAACGTTCGCGTCCATTATAACGTATAGGGTTCGAAAATTCGCGCGAACTTTCGGTCCGTTCGAAGGTTCTGGTTCGAACCGAACCCGGGGGTGTTCGGCTCATCCCTAGTGGTTGTAAACCCTTACAAACCACTTTGACCTATAGGTAAGCCTAGATTAAGGCTTACCTGTAGGTCCAAGAAATATCTCCTAAACATACACGGTTTAGGAGTGGCGGCTCCCATGCGCATGCGCGGGAGTGACATCATCGCGGCTCTGTCGAATGACAGTGCCGGAGCAGCGAGACCCACCAAGAAGATAGAGGCTCCGTACACAAGGGGACATCAGTGACTTTGCTGGCTCCTGTGTCAGGTAAGTGACACATAATGGACTACTATGCTATGCATAGTAGTCCATTATGCTTTACCTTTGCAGGGAAACAAAGAGGAAGTGAATCCATCAGGGTTTACTTCCTCTTTAAAAGCAGCCTTTGGAACTATCATCCGCACTGCACAATTGGAATATATAGGTATTTGTTCACCTCATATCTTAAACAGCGCTCATGAAGACTTCCACAAGGTATGTTCTCTATGGATCACTTACAAATTCACCTCTATCAACCCTACTGCACCGTAGGCATCATCTCTAGTAGATAAACCTATGGTCCATGACAAGGTCCATTGCCTTCCTTTCTCCACCCACTTGCCCACATAATAGGTTCCTTCCATTTCTTCCTTAGTTTGTGACCATTCTTTCCCTGACCTTTTTTCTCTTTCTTTCCTTTATTGTCTGTCACTTTAGGTTGCACTTGTTTACAGTCACCCTTAAGTGCTCCATTTTGGTTCTGGAGCGGATGGTCGTTAATGTTTATCTATATTTCTCAGCTTGGCAGATGATTTATCCAGCAGGCCCAGAAGCCCTCAAAGTAAACAACCAGACCTGAGGAGAGAAACGTTTCATTTGTTACCTTGAGATTCATCTTTCCTTTTCAATATCGTTGTCATATCTTTGCACGGTAACATTTATTTATTGATAAAACCTTGTGCCTGTTGTGCATGCTCTATGGAAAATGCCATGCTAACGCCTTTGATTGTATTTACCGTACTTTAAAAAACAATAAAATCTTTCAAATGCAAATAAATGGGAATTAGCTGATCTGTGTTTGATGTGTGCTTCAAAGAAACAATGGCAGCCACTCAGATTAATTAAAGGGGAACATGGGTAAGGCAATGTATAGAGCAATACAAAAATTCCCCAGCACACTTTGTAGCTAGTCAGCCCACAAAAATGTTAACAAAACAATTGCAACATTTCAACTTTTTTTTATTTAGTTGCATACATTTGTAAATACACATGAAGCTTATACCCATGTGTCACCTGTGTGCTATAGTTTTAATTTGATTTAAAAGACTGCCATTAATGCTTTATCTGATTTGCAGAAACATACTGGGTGGTCTTCACCTGCTTTGAGATGTTGGGTCTTCTGATGCTTTGCTGTATCTTTAAGGCAGTTGGGACTGCCTCCAGGTACGCCTGCTCTTAGTCTATGTATTGCTATACTGTAGGTCAACAGTTGAACATTTTCTAAATTAGTGACCATACTTTCTAGAGGTGCCTTGATGCAGCAGTGTACATTTACATGGATTTGCAAATGAAGGTGTAGCGGTCACACTTTATTAAGTGTGCGCTATCAGTGCAAATTTAGTTTTTCCTCAGAACTGTAATGGAGTTCTGGGGGTTAATTGTACAGGATTTACTTTGGCATCAGTCTGGCTGGGCTGTACTAAGGTTCCGCCTGGTCATGGGTGCAGTGAGGCACCCATGACAGGCTGAGAACCAGGCCTGGTTGGACGTCTTCCCGGAGCCAATCAGTGGGCGCGTCTGGCCGTGCTGCGTAGTCTGGGAAGGGGTATTTAAGGGGCTGAAGTCACGTGTTCAGGGTTCGGCTGCAGCTTTAATTCCTGGTTCTGGTCCGGGGTAGCCCCGTGAGGGGTCCTGGGCCTAGGAGCGTTTGCCGTCCCTCAAGCATGGTCAATCCGACCAGCCCCAGAGGCCCTCATAGTCTGGGGCAGGGATCCGTCTGTTTCCGAGTCTCGGAACTCGCTAGTCCGAGGCCCAGTAACTGAAGGAGGATTCAAAGGCATCCCGGTGTGCTCTCGGTATTACAGGGACACGGTAACTCGTACAAGTGACCAGGGGAGGACTCTTCGGAGGAGGGCCAACAAGCTGGCTGCTCAGTAAGAGCCTGGGAGCTGAGTTGTATGGACACTAAAGAATCCACACTTTACACAGTATCGGCAAGAAGGCTGAGAGTTCCAGGTACTGTGGGAAAGGTTCCTATCTATCTTCAGTTACAATCTAGTCTGTGGCAGAGACTTTGCAAAGTTTCCAGATCACATGTTGGCTGCTAGATCTCTGGCTAGAGGTTTATCTGACAGTAAAGCACCCAGCTGCGAGTGGCTACTCTCTGGGTTGATTAGAGACATTCAGTGGATGTCAGCAGTTCAAAGTGCCTGAGTTTTGTCACCCGTGCCCTCTATTCCCATCAGAGACTGTGTTATGTTGGATGTTACCACTGCAAAATAAAAACCTTGAAAAGGACTTTTATGTGTCAGCATCTGAAGTCGCTGGGTACTAACCCTGGGAACCCCTAGACAACAACCGACAAGCCACAAGGAGGTAATTGGTAAGTCCAGAATGTCAAGGCCACCCCTCTGGGGGTTATGGCCGCTACATAGGCAACACAAATTTGTGCATTTAACTTTAAAATAGAGAAAATACTAACATACAGTAAAGTACAGCAACATATTTATTAAATATTTGTGCTAAAACATTTTTTAACTTTGTACAATGAACACAGCCTTACCAGCTGCTAAGTCCATCTAGAAGTATAGCCACTTTAGCCATAACAATCTCATGTCCCTGTACCTAAGGCAGCAGGTAAGAAGGGGCAACTAATACATTTCAAATCTGTGTTGTCTTTCCAATCCAGGCTACTGGATTAATCTGTTTTACCATGACATATGTGCCTGAAACCTACCTGAAAGATAGAATGCAGGACTTCACAGAGGTTACCATCTCTTGACATCATCCAGTCTATTTAAATGTGGCATTTGCCTTGGTACCCTAAATTTCTAGAAAGCCTCCATGCTGTAGGAATTTGAAGCCCAACTTGCGTTTCACAGCTCACCTCATATGTTTCTTTAAGTAAGAACACCACTTTGTTAAAGAACATTATAGGCAACTGAAAAATTCATTAAAGGTGTTGTAAAGGTTCATTTTTTAAAATAACAAACATGTCATACTTACCTCCACTGTGCAGCTCGTTTTGCACAGAGTGGCCCCGATCCTTCTGTTCTGGGGTCCTACGCCGGCTCTCTCGGTTCCTCCATGCAATAGCTAACCCCCTCGGGAAGCTCTCTCCCGAGGGGGTTACCTTGCGGGTGCGCTCCTGTCTCATACACTCTGCGTCCATAGACTTCGAGGGCTCAGGTAAGTAAACCGGGGAGCTGGGGGGCCTGTAACTATCAGATTTTTTTTTCACCTTAATGCATTAAGGTGGAAAAAACGGAAGGTTTACAACCCCTTAAGTTTAACACAAGTTAACATGATGTCCACCGCTTCTGATTGATGGTTTTCAAAGGCCAATCAAATGCCATGGATTAGTATACACAACCTAACTTGTTGCCTGTTCCAACCTACACTGACTTCTGCAAATCTAATTTGTTTTTATTATTCAAAGCAAACTAACCCATCCATCCATGTCTACATGCTTTATTTTGTTGAGAAAACACTTTGAAAAACACCCCCTTAGAGTTTCCAGCCGTGGCCATCTTGAGTAAGGGCAGATGATTTATGTAACATTTATTTCCCAGAATCTATCAGCCCTTAGCTCAGGCATGCTGGCAGAAGGGAGTGCTTAACTAACACCCCACCTACTCTCCTGATGTGTCCTGGGATGTATGACATAATTTCCCTACGTATGAAAACTAGGAGGTAACCAGTGGGGGCCCGCTCATTAGGGGCGCCGCCCCCCTAATCCATGCGCCCGGCCCCTAATCTCCATGCAGGGTGCTGGACGCATGGATTTCAATGTTTTTTTTTTTGTAGAAGCACGTGATTAGAGCCAGAGGCTCTAATTGGCTTCAAAAAGGGTGGGATCAGGGGGCACAGAGCACTGCCCCCCGAGCCCACCTACTTGTGTGACATTAGAAAATTGATATGCGCTAATGTCTTCCTGCTTCTTCTCCCAGCCAATCATGAAGTGGGTCCTGAGACCCGATTGGCCAGGTAGGTCTCAGGACCTACTTCCTGTTTGGCCAAGAGGAGTAGCAACGGCCATGGCTCGGCTCTACCCTCCACAACCTCCTCCCGCACTTCCCTGCATAAGGTAAGGCCAGGGATCGCCACCTTCCGATCGCTGGGGGGGGGTTGTTTGAGTGGGGGGGGCAGGTTTGTTTTCTGTCCCCCCCCCAAAAAATTTTGAGCACCAGCCGCCACAGGCAGTAACTAAAGGAATGTAAAAAAAAAAATCTTTAAAACCAGTAAATATGATATACTTTCCTATCTATTTATTAATGATAGCAGCATAAAGATTCAAAATAGTTAATGTTGATTGAGAGACTGAAGTTCCACTTTAAAACGTAGAGGAAAATAATTAGCTAATTTGTGTTTTGTTTTCTTTTTTTGGCCTTAAATACACTGTACCATTGGAACCTTGCAGTCACAGTTCATCTTTGTTTTGTGCTTGCTTTTGTCTGCTTTAATCACAGTGATTAATCCTTTCTAATGTGCCAAACTTGAAAAGTCAAATGTTTTACTCTTTTGGACCTTGAGGACAATCTCCAAGCGAAAATAAAGCCTCTTACGCCTGCTGCAGAACAGTTTGTGTGGGTGCCTGGTCACAGGTTACAGGATGCATTTAATTTATTTTACAACACTACGGATAGTCTTGGACTGTATAATTGCTGTACATAATTCCCTTGCAATTTGAAAGATGTAAATAGAATGATGACAGCACTTGGCAAAGAAGTCTTCAAATGTTAGATCTGTCCCTGTTGTACCTTTTGTTTGCTACCTTCTGCATTTTGGAACATTGTTGCAATGTAGCATTAATTGTTAGTCACAGCAGGCAGTCTCAGCTCCAGCTGTTATCGTGCTCTTAGCTTTGTGAAAATTACTCACTAAACAGTATTATGTAACGTGTCGGCAAGAAATGAATGTCAGGTAGGTCTAATTTAGCAAAACATTAAGAAAACAACAGTGCATTTTCAATAACCTTTAGAATGTATGGTTCCGGTATGCTACATATTGTTTAAACTCATTGGACCGCCTAATTTTGGAATTTACTTTGCTTAAAAGCATATACCATACAAGGATAGATTTCAGCATTTTAGGGACTATTCACAGCAATGTGTTGAAGAAACGCATGTGTTAACATGTATATTAACTCAGTGTACAGCAATGCATTATACACTCATGAGTGCTTTGCATTTATTTCCAATGGCACCCCAACACACTTAGGGTGGCTTCACACTGCCCCACTGCACTTTTGCTAAAGCGCAGCTAACCTGCGTTTTTTGTGCAGGTTAGCTGGGCTTTTCTATAGACTTCTGTGGATTCCTGCTTGCTGCATCTTTGGTGTGCTTTCTGAAACCGCACCAAAACCACGGGACATCGTAGAAGTCTTTGGGAAAGCGCAGCTAACTTACACAAAACTCGCAGGTTAGCTGCACTTTTGCCGAATGGCAGTGTGAAGCTGCCCACAGTTTCATTGCATTGCATCACAACACACTACTGAGGGGCTAAGATTGGCGCATCCTGTGCTGCACACTGAAATGGAGGCAATGAGTTAATTCCAGCCAAATATTGGGCTCACAGTGCTGTGGTTTGGTAGTAACAGATCTATGGGGATTTTTTTTATATAGTAATATATTCCTCTAAACAAATTGGGCATACTTGACAATACAGAGGCAAAAAAAAGGGCATTACTGACAATGTCTCTGCTACAAACAGGCAATTGAGTACATGGGCATCAAATTTGCAATAGTAACAATATGAGGGCAATCATGACTGTTGTAATGTGTTGGCCGATTTATGTGGGATTTTATGTATTATATATATATGTATTGGATTTATATATTCCACACACAGTATTAGAGTAACCAGGCCATATATCAGTTGACAATGTTATCTGTTACCCTTTGATGTGTAAATCTTATGCAAGTTGTGTGTGTGTGTGTGTGAGGAATGGCCTTTTAACCTAGATGAACATCTCAAAGGGAGTATTTACTGATGGTAATTAGAATTGAGGGGGGTATTCATGGTAAACATTTGGTTGACCCCCCCCCCCCCCCCCCAGTGTCAGACCAGTATTTGAGAAGACAGTCAGGCTGTCATGCAGTCTAAGAAAGATGATCTGAGAGAAGGGTCTGAAGGCACAAGTCTAGGGAAGATATTCCTTGTCATATGAACTCTGTTGGATTTTTTATCATCTGTAAGACTGTTCTGTTTTAGAAGTCAATAAAGTGCTTCTCTCTGGGAGAATCGGGTTTTCCTGCGGAAGACAATACTTTTATTAACTACAAACCATATACGAACTATATATTAGATCACTACAATGACAATATGAAGTCTATGTGAAAAAAAAATACTATATGAATGTGACAAACATTTGCATAACCCAAATTAAACTTGACGTATTTTGCTAAATGTGATTATTTCCTATGATTGAAAGCAGTCCATAAGGGCGCACGGGCGCCGCCTCCTCTCTCCAGCCACCCCCTCTATCACCAATAGAGAGATTCTTGCAATGCATGAATCTATCCATGGCCGCCGCTGCCACCCCCTATTCAGGCGCCCGGCCCCTATTCAGAATGCAGGATGGAAGATGCTTGAAGGGATATTTCGTTTAACTACTTCTTTGTATTATAGTCATAGTTTCCATTTTGTGTGTCTCTAACATCCATTTTGTCAGATATGCTCAAGTCTTGCTAATCTAGTTTTGTTTTTCCATAATACTGTAATCTTCTGTTGAGTTTCATTTCTTGTAAAGCACGTGATATTTTAGAAATAATTAGTTTCACTGTGGGCGTCTGACTGTACTTATGTGTCTCTGTATATGATTGGATAATTTGTTAAAGGGCGGTACTTTCTGAAAGCCCCTCTTATATTCACACCCAAGAATAAAGATTTAGATTTGCTTGGAGAGAACCTGGCTGTATGTTTCTTTATCTCAAAGGGCAAATCTCCAGGCCTGACGGAGTAAGACAGTACACCTTACCAGACAAAGAGAGAGTGACCCCTAATCTTGATTTATTTCCTTTCAGCTGGGGGCTCGGTCCGAGATCGATTATAATATGTCTGTCTGGTGAGTAGAAATATATCTTCTCTCACCGTGACCTCTATTTAGAAATCGTTCCTTTAAAGGGACCTGTGATTTATGTAGAAATCGTTTTTAGACGCTAGCCCAAAGGGGGGCTGAATGGGCTTTAGGAGGCCCATTAGATAAGACTACTCTGTGAAGTAGCAATAGCTATTCTGTGTAATAGCAAAAAGGGCTCTGAGTAAGTCCTTTAATAAAAATGCTTTAGAAAAAAGCAGCTGTTCGGTGTGAACAGTGAGGATTCTGTGTAGTCCTCTTTATAAGTCTGCGCAGCCGTCTGTTCGGGGGTGAACAGTCGTTAATGAGGACTTCGGGTGGGTCCCAGGACTCTGTGAAGTCCGTAGGTCAATGAGTTATACAGTACTGTAATTATAAATATATATATAAATAAGGTGTGCTGGACAAAACCGATCTCTTTGCTTTCCTTATCTTTTGCATAGAGGTTAAGATAATTTGTAAACTGTCTGTGTGGAAATTTGTCGGCGTTTGTAAGGTGAGACAACGCCTTCCACAGCTCTGTGTTATCATATGACTTAGATTTAAGGGCAACAGATGTGTTTTCTTGTGAATTCCCAGCTCGTTTTTGTGATTGATGGAAGTTCCCAATCGAAACGCAGAGTAACGCTACAGTATCCGGTGATGTATTGATGTTTATTCTTAATGATTTATGTATGAATGTTTTGACTCTAGAGGGTTAGCGTAATAGCAGTGTTAATAACATTTTCTTAAGGTAATGATTCCTTTTGCTGCTATGCAGGGAAGTCAGGTTCAAAATTTGGATGTTTGGCTTTTTGCCAACATGGTTCAAGTACTTATATCTCGCTAAACGTAATAGATATTGTGAAGAATTGTTTGCGGTATTGGTATTACAGAAGTTGCAAGTACTGTTTGAACCTGTTGGCACTCTGCCAAAAATAAAAATAAATTTGAAATAAAAAAAATTGTTTGGTTATAAATAATAAGAAAAGTAATAATGTACAAAGCTTGCTTGTCTAAAAAGGAGTGCTTATTGGCATTTTGCCAAGAAATCAAATCAGAATGTTTACAAAGAAAGACAAAAGAAGATGCTGTAGGAGATCTCCGGCTGGACCGGGGCTCCCTATGGCATCCTAGCCCGAACGTTGTCCACAATGGGTTTAGCAGAGTCATGGGATGGTGAATTTAAGGGTTAAATTAACCTTCTCCATGCCTGTATCATGCGCCCCGCCTCCTCCCCCTTACATTCCACAACCAGATAACAGCTGCACAGAGCAGCACAGACACAAGGACACAGAAAATAGCAGAATGTGCTATTGAGTTTGAAACACCAGACACATTAAAAAAAAAAAAAAAAAAAAAGAGGATGGCTTACAGCCAATAGTTGAAGATTTCTTTTTATAAAGGGATCTTAAAGGGAAATTATCTTGTTCTATATTAACAAAAGAGAAGGTAAGAAAAGTAAAGAAGGCAATGGTGACTATAGGTTTGTACAAGACCTAAGGGCCATCAATAGCCTAGTGGTACCGATTGCCCCAATAGTGCCTGATGTGCCATCAATATTTACCGCCATACATTACGATGCAGAGTATTTTACTGTGATTGATTTATTGAACGCATTTTTATTTCCGTCCCTGTGGATGAGGAGGCACAACCAATCTTTGCTTTATGTTTTTTTTTTAAAAACCGCCAACTAACATGGTGTAGAATGCCCCAGGGCTATATAGACTCCCTTGCAGTCTATTCCAAACTACTCTCAGAGCTTGGATACCAGGACATTGTTCATCCCTGCTGCAGTATGTGGATGAATTCCTTGTCTGCAGTTCTACTCGGGTGGCCGCCCTGGAGGATGGGAGGGATCTTTTGAAATGTATTTTTGAAAGTGGTCACAAAGTGTCAAAGAAAAATTGCAATGGTGTCAGAAAAAGGTTGAATATTTTGGTTTTGTACTCTCAAAAGGAGAAAGGAAAGTCAATCACAGAAGAGCTATGGCTCTTGTGGGTCTGCCCCGCCCACTTGCTAAGAAAGACATGTTCACCTTTCTTGGTATGATTGGTTACTGCCGCCAATGGATACCTGACTGTTCCAACTACAATCTCCTGAGACAAGCCACAGGTTTACACATGCCAGATTGTATAAAATGGTCAAATGAAATGTGCAATGCTTTTGTGTATTTGGAAAATGCTATGGTAATGGCTCCAGGGCTCGGCCTCCCTAACTAGGAAAAATGTTTAATTTGTTTGCAGGAAAAATGTTTCATTTGTTTGCAAGGGAAAATTGTAAGGATGTGTCAGGTGTCCTCGCTCAGGAGCATGGAGACAAGTTGCGCCCTATTATTTTTTTTCAAAAGATGGTTCCGGTGCAGGTTCAAGGCATGCCTGTGTGTCTCAGAGGCATCCTATTTGATGATGGTTGAGATGGTCACTTCTTTCACTCTGGGGCACGACACTACACTTCACACCACCCACAATGTATGAAAAATGTACATACACAGCACATGTCTGCTCAAAGGTTGAGCGGCTATGAGTTGATCTTGATGTCCAATCCAAAATTGCACATCAAATATGCTTCTCCCACTTCAGGACCAGCACCAATACAAATGCCCTTTTAGGATTAAAAGGAGAGCAGAATGAGGTTGTGCCACAACATGATTGCATAGACCTCATTCACCAAGACACATCACCCAGGTCACTGCAGAGCATACACAGGCCAACAAACAGATAGCCAAGGGAAATGCTCTGGCTGATTAGCTGCTAAACAAGCTGCTACTTCACAAAATGCACAGATCAAAATGCCCATGCTAGTACTAGACTTGTTGTTTTGTTTTTGTTTTTTGTTTTTTTTGATCAGGTTCTTTCAGATTTGCAGGGATGTGCAAAAGAAGCTGATCTCAGAGGTTGGGACAAAATAGGTGTGCAGAAAGATCCAAAGACTGGACTTCTCTGCAAAGAGGGGAAGCCATGTATACCAGCAGCTAGTGCATCACTTTTTGTAGCTAGTGCATCACTTTTTATGCATCATTTTTATTTCCCAGTTCCATGGAATAGGTCACAGAGGCTGGAAAGCCACTTGTGAACTATTGGAGAAAGACTTTTACATTACAGAACTTTCCTGGCCGATTTTATGTAGCAAGATGCATCACATGTATAAGGAACAACCCACACAAGGCCGAACATGAACGCCTGATATATCCAATAACTCCTTTTACACATTTTCAGATTGACTTCACACACATACCCAAACTAGGCAAAAGACAGGAACTTTTTGTCACCACAAAAGAAGATGCCCAAACAGTAGTGAGGATCCTCGTTCAGGAAATCATTCCTCGATGGGGATGCCCACTTCTTATAAACTCAGACAGACAATGGCCTTACATTTGTATCAAGGGTCTGCCAGGACTGGGTAAAAACTCTCAAGATAGAACGGAAGTTTCACATTCCCTAACACCCTCAAAGCTCAGGGATAGTAGAAAGAATAAACAGACCAATAAAAAGACAAAATAAGAAAGGCCACAGGAGGAACCTTTGCCAACTGGAAGAAGGTCCTCCCAGCAGTCCTGGCAGAAATAAAAATTACCCTTCCAAGACAATAGTGTATTCACCTTTTGATGTCTTGATGGGTCGACCTTTCCCCACCCCATGGCCAGAGCACATTTAATGATAGAAAAGGGAGATTTAGACTTATTACAGGAAGAATATGTAAGGAAATTGGTTGAAACATTGTAAACCAATGCTCGCACCTTTTCTTTTTCTTCACAGGAAACTACTCACCCCTTCAAATTGGGAGACACCGTGGTGGTCCAACAGCTGAACAGAAATAAGAAGCAAGAGTATCCCTTTGGACCTCCAACCACAGTGGTTGCAGTGACCAGAACAGCCATCCTAGTGGAAAAATTGCCAGTTCTGGATCCATGCCAACAGAGTAAAAAAAAAGGTTGCCCAAAGCCCCAAGAGCAGGAAGGAGATCTTGGATACAGGAGGCCCTCAAGCAGAAGTCCAAGCAGATGAAGGAGTTCCTGGGAAAGCAGGTCCGGCCAGAGAAGATGACCTCGCTTACTTCACCACAGACTGCCCACTAATCCTGATCTCTCTGACAGTGTTCCTACCCACCTGGATCACCACTAACTGTATCTACCACCCTGAAGATTTGGGTGCAATTAAAAGTATCGGTGGGAACACAAACACACACACACACACAAGAACATTATATTGACACAAGCTAGAACCAAGAGAGAGATTGGAGATAGTTTTACTGATAAGATGCTTTTGCTAAAATTTAAGTATGCTTATGCTAAAAAATCAGGGTATGAAGAATGTTGGATATGTAGCATATTACATCCTAGCACTGCCCGAATTGCCATTTTGGCTGTACCTTTAAATGTTTCCTCCTTTCTCAATGAGACTCCTCCTGTATTCTTGACTAACATATCCACTCTGTACATAAACAACATTGTTACCTTTGCAATAGCAGGTAGAAGTCATTCCCCTGTTGTTTTAATTTAGGGAATGAGACACAGACTAACCCCTCTTTCTGCAGCAGGTCAATATTTAATATCTCCATGTGCAAATCCGGAGTCTCTGCCCCTGCCTGCTCACTGTTTCAAGTAACTGACCCAGGGTTAAACTGTACTTTGCATAACTTTTCTTTTTCTCTAAAAATGTAGGTGCTATATTACACTAATTTATAATCGCAACACAGGACAAGTACACTCATGAGTTTGTCGCTAAGAGACCTTTTGCACTGGGACAAAGTATCTATGTATGTTGTAGGAAAGTGTGTTATCCCTGGGTGCCCCTCCATGTTAAGGGATGGTGTTACCTTGCATCCTTGTTATCTGTCATGGGAGTGGTAGGGGATTATAAAAGGGGACATCCACTAGAGGCCAGCTCCAGCAGGAAGCTAGGGACATTGCTAAAACATGGAGCCCATTTGTCAATGCAGGATTTGGGCTTGGAGGTATATTTTCATGGTTAAAAGACATTGTCCTTGTTATGATATTTATCCTTGCTCTGATTCTTTACCTCTGTTTTAAATGTTGCACTTACATAATTGCGCACCTTCGATCTCCTGATGATAAGGTTCTATCTCACATGACATACATGAAGAGTCATCAGGCAATCTATGCCACAGCCCCAAAGAAGTATTAAAGCACAACATCTGGCAAATGTCCAGGCCTGACAGAGTAAGACAGTACACCTTACCAGACAAAGAGAGAGTGACCCCTAATCTTGATTTATTTCCTTTCAGGAAGATGCTGACAGTGTCTTCCATGGAGGAGCGGAATGCAGCCTGGCTGGTCCACACCAGAAAAGGAAAGCATTCTGGAAGGTAGGCGTAGTCCCTGCACTGTCCCTTCTCCTCTGAAACCTGTCCCTATCTCTAGTACTGTCCCTCACTGATGGGGTACCTTTCACTAAGCTAGTCACTCACAAAAATTTAAATTCGATTAAAATTTCCAAAATTTGGGCAAATTTTGTTACGTTATTCGGAGCATTTGGTAAAATTTGTTTATATTGTAATTCGGGTGTTCGGATATATCCAAATCTCTGAATAATGAAAAATGTGTCAGAATATTAATTCAGAACGAAACGAACCGGACATGTTTAATGCTGAGCTGCAGTTTCCAGTATTTCAGATGGTTCAGTGTTCCAGCTGTCCTGCTTTCCCCTGGGGCATTGACCAAGAGATGCTGTTGAGAACATCCAGAGCAAGAAAGGAACAAGCACCATCTGTAACAACTACAGTGAACTTTTCAAGATTGAGGAGCTTTTCACTAGCCCTTTCACTAGCCACAAAGGACTGTTTGGGACAAAGACTAGTGACATCAGTGGTGAGAGGCCACTTCTTAGACACCACCCCAGATAGCAAGCAATTGTGCTGTAAGTTTGAAAATACCTTGCTAAGCTATTGCTAGACTTCCCAGGCTTCACAAGTTTGTTGCACAATTGCAGCAAGTAGGGATGAGCTCAGGCATGTTCGCATGCTCCACGTGCAGAGCCCGCCAGGAGGTCGGTGCAGCGCTGCGCTAATCACAGGCAGTGAGACATTGCCCGCTCTCTGCAGCCACGCATTGGGCAATGTCTCACTGCCTGTGATTAGCGCAGCACTGCGCCGACTTCCTGTCGGGCTCTGCACGTGGAGCATGCGAACACGCCTGAGCTCATCTTTAGCAGCAAGTCCGCATTGCATGAATCCAGATCAACTTTCATTGCAAACATTCTGCAAGTCTGCTGCAAGTTCTGGTTCAGTTATGTTGTGCAATAGTCATCCCACCACAGGGGTCACTGTCATAACACAATAGCACAGCAGGGGAGATCGCTGTATTAAAGAGGGAGTCCACCCGAATTTTTTTTATTAAAAGCCAGCAGCTACAAATACTACAGCTCCTGACCTTTAATAAATGGACACTTACCTTTCCTGGAGTCCAGCGATGTTGGCAGCCGAGGCCGAGCAATCGCTCTGCCTCTTCGCTGCTGCTGGCGCCATTCTCGGTGAGGGAATCATTTGCGAGTCGCGCAGCCCAATGGGAATGGTCCGCGCTGTCTCTTGGACCCGTGTGTGTCCCAGCAGACAGTGCGTCGGGACAGGAAGAGGCATAGACTCCAGTGGGAGTCTATGCCCAGAACTGGGTGCAAATACCTGTCTTAGACAGGTATCTGCATCCCCCTGAAAGGTGCCAAATGTGACACCTGCAGGAGTTAGTGTGTCTGCTGTGTGAGTCCAGCAAAAGCACAGTATAAACCTGCACCTGTATCTGCCCTTCTGCCCTGGTGTCATCTAATCCAGCCATCTGCAGGAGTTAGTAATTGTGTTGTGTGAGTGCAGCACAGCACAGTATACAACCTGAACCTGTATCTGCCCTTCTGCCCTGTTGTCATCTAATCCAGTCATCTGCAGGAGTTAGTAATTGTGTTGTGTGAGTGCAGCACAGCACAGTATACAACCTGAACCTGTATCTGCCCTTCTGCCCTGTTGTCATCTAATCCAGCTATCTGCAGTGGTTAGTAATTGTGTTGTGTGAGTGCAGCACAGCACAGTATACAACCTGCACCATTCTTGATCTAATAATTCACAGCAGGGCCCATTTCTGCACCCACCAAGAGTAACTGTGAGGGCTTACAGTGTTGTGGCACCAGCACCACCACCACCACCACCACCACCAAAGGCTCAATTTTTCCTAACTGTTCAACAATGGCATGTAATTACAATTCCTGATATAATAGTTCACAGCAGGGCGTTTCAGCGCCCACCAAGAGTAGCTGTGAGGGCTTACAGTGTTGTGGCAACACCAACATCTAATGGGGCAAATTTCTGCAGAGTATATACGGCAGGCCCCTACTTTCAAACATCTAACTTAGAAACGACTCCTACTTGGAGTCTGATACTTACACTGATAACAGGACAGACCCGGATCCGGATCATCAGCTCAGTCATCCCAGGATCACTTCACCCTCTGGCCATGTGCTACTTTAAATATTCAGCAGAAGTCCTCCACAGATTAAGAAACTCCACCGCTACATTGCCAGCTCCCATTCAAAAAATTCTACGAAAAGAACATCTATTAAAGACCGACCTACAATCAACCTGCAAAAACAGGAAGATACCAACCCAACCACAACAATTAACATGCGCCATGATCAACACCAGATCTGCAGCCAAACACAGACTAGAAGTACACGACTTCATCACCCAAAACAATATAGACTGCCTCTTCATCACGGAAAGCTGGCTAACGCCCGACTGCAACACCATCCTCACCGAATTGGTGCCGGAGAACTACAGGATCCTAACCGAACATCGGATAGGAAAAAAAGGAGGAGGCCTAGCAGTGATTTTTAAATCGCACCTGGCGCTCACCAAACCAATCTTACAGAACCCAGTGCCTTTTATGGAAACACTGACACTACATCTTCAATCAACACCCCATGACACCACCCACATTCTACTTTGCTATAGACCACCAGGACCAAAGACCAATCTGCTCACACCCCTCACGGAGTTTATCTCAATACACACACTGAAATCCAAAAACCTCCTGGTACTTGGAGACTTCAACCTCTGGGCAAACTCTACCCAAGACCCTATCGCGTCCGCCTGCATCAGCCAACTGGAAGAACTGGGTCTCCAGCAACTGATAAAGACCCCCACACACGGATCAGGACACACTCTGGACCTCATCTTCAAACAAAATCTGGACATAAACACAGTAGACAACATACCACTACCATGGACGGATCACCACGCCATCAAATTCAAAATTTCCACCAACATCACCCACCAAAACCAGAAACCTGCAACAACAACGCATTGGACCAGATCGCAGAAAAAACTGCACTCAGATTCCTTCAAAACCACCTTATCAAACAAAGTAGCAACTCTGAATTTAACCCACTCATCGGAGCAAACTCTCAGCTCCCTAAACAATGCATTACTACAATCAGCAGACTCAGTGGCTCCAAAACGCAGAACACTCATCAAGAGGAAAAAACGCAGGATGGTTCAATAGCTCGCTCACGCTACTCAAGCAAGAACGCAGAAGAGCCGAAAGAGCATGGAGAATAAATCCCACCAATGGAAATCACACAAAATACAAAGGACTCACACAGAATTATCAGAAGGCAATCTTCAAAGCAAAAAAAGACCATTTCTCAAATACCATCTCAGCCGCCTTAAACCGCCCCCGGGAACTTTTTAAAATAGTCGCTCAGTCGATGAACCCGGCATGCTTAGAGCCCCCCGCTAATGAAACCCAAGATTTCTGCAATGAATTATCTGATTTTTTCATCAATAAAATCGACAACATCAGGAAAACAATTGGTCAGAAAAAGACATCCGACGGCAGTCAACCAGAGCAAAAAGTCGATATCGACACAAACATCCCACAACCACCAAAGTTTTCTCTGATCCCAATTACCACGGATACTACTAAAAACATCATCAAAAATCTCAGAGACAGCACATCCTCCATTGACATCATCCCCACAAAACTCCTGAAAGAATGCTCCGACATCCTGGCTCCCACCATAACGCACCTCATAAATCAATCGTTCAAAGAAGGGATTGTCCCAGGCGCCCTCAAACAAGGCATCATCAAACCCCTGCTAAAGAAACCCAACCTCGACCCACGGGACCCCAATCATCGCAGACCAATAACAAGCTTAAACAACATCTCCAAGATTATGGAGAAAGCGGTAGTACAACAGATACAACGCCACCTGGACACACACACACTCCTGGACCCATTACAATCAGGATTCCGCCCAGGCCATGGGACAGAAACCGCACTCCTGAAGATTTGGGATGATGCCCTCGAAGCAGCGGATGACGGAGATTCATGTCTCCTGGTACTATTAGACCTCAGTGCAGCGTTTGATACTGTGGACCACAGTACTCTACTCATCCGCCTCACAGAAGTAGCAGGAGTCACTGGCTCAGATCTGCAATGGTTCGCATCCTTCCTAGGAAATCGCTCTCAGACAGTGAAACAAGGAGGTTTCACCTCTGAAACCCGGGCAATCTCCTGTGGAGTCCCTCAAGGATCACCTTTGTCGCCAGTGCTCTTCAACATCTACATTCGCCCACTCCTCAACATCATCAGAAGATCAGACCTCTGCTTCCACTCATACGCCGACGACACTCAATTAAATTTTCGTATCACCGGACAAAAAGACCATCATCAGCAATTAGGCAAATGCCTCACTATGATAGACAACTGGATGACTACTAGCTCCCTCAAACTTAATGAATCAAAAACAGAAAACATGACCAGTGTAGCCAAGATATGACCCCTTAGCTTGACCAAAACTCCCCTTACCAACTTATTTAATAAAATAAGAGACCACACCATTTCCTTGGAGTTAAATGGCCATAACAGCTAATTTATTAAATCCAAAATAAGAACTCCACTTTTCTTATTTACCAATAAACATAAATAACACATAAATAACCATAAATAACATAATAACATTAACCCCTTCAGATTCCTTTCTGAAAACTAGAAAACAAACAGGTTAACACCCACTTATTATTGGTCAGTGACGGCGCTAAGTGCTATATACCATAACCATGATATCAATCGATATCAACCACCAGGGGGCACTGCGGGATAGACAGACCCATGGGTCTCACTCTGTACCAACCGATAACCAACTTTCCCGCAGTGCACAATACCATTAAACATCAACAACGTTTGATGTACCAGGAGGGGCCATCTATTGATGAGCCCCCCACCCACTTACCACCTGTATAACTGCTGCCGTCACTGACCAACACAAACAACCAACGCCAACCCCCTTTTTTGCTGTCATGACGAATTCTTTTCAACGACCTGAAACGATAATGAAAACATTAACACATCCAATACACATCCTTAAATTAAAGGGAGGGTGGGTGGGAAAAACTGCCTCCTCAAGCTCTGTCTCTTCCCGCACTGTCCTCCCGAGCTCCGCCCCTCCTCTTATATGGCCGCTCCCCTTCCTGCAGAACCACTCCCCTTATCTTTTCCCCTCCTTGTCAGCTGCCCAGTGAGTCACTTGACACTTCTGTCATGTGCAGCCCTCCATTACCTTTCCTTACAGTCCATTACATTCCGGTCTTTTCTTGACCAGTGTAGCCAAGATATGACCCCTTAGCTTGACCAAAACTCCCCTTACCAACTTATTTAATAAAATAAGAGACCACACCATTTCCTTGGAGTTAAATGGCCATAACAGCTAATTTATTAAATCCAAAATAAGAACTCCACTTTTCTTATTTACCAATAAACATAAATAACACATAAATAACCATAAATAACATAATAACATTAACCCCTTCAGATTCCTTTCTGAAAACTAGAAAACAAACAGGTTAACACCCACTTATTATTGGTCAGTGACGGCGCTAAGTGCTATATACCATAACCATGATATCAATCGATATCAACCACCAGGGGGCACTGCGGGATAGACAGACCCATGGGTCTCACTCTGTACCAACCGATAACCAACTTTCCCGCAGTGCACAATACCATTAAACATCAACAACGTTTGATGTACCAGGAGGGGCCATCTATTGATGAGCCCCCCACCCACTTACCACCTGTATAACTGCTGCCGTCACTGACCAACACAAACAACCAACGCCACAGCCTGAAAGGGAGACCCCTCACCCTTGATGGCACCTCCACACCCGCAGGGCCGCTTGTATCCCCTCCTGCAAACCCAAAGACCATAAATCAATCCCTACATCAGTGAGATGTACCCCATCCCGCCTCAAGTACATGCCCACATTAACCTCCAATTCCCGGTGGCGGATCACTAGGCCACCTTGCCATGCTATAAACCTGCCAACCACCTTATTGATCCGTATTCGGGCTTTGTTGATCCTGTATACAGATCTCGCCATTCGCCAAGTCGTCCTAGCCACCATATCGGACCAAATCAAAATTGTCCCAGGGAAGGTGGCCCGGAGGAACATCAAATCCGCCTTTATGTCAGTTAACAGGTCTCTCACTGTCCGCACCCCTAAGTCATTCCCTCCAGCATGAATGACTAACACATCCGGTGGTCTGTCCAGCCATGCATGTCTCTCCACTTCTGGGACCACCCTGCCCCACATCATTCCCGGCCGACCCAACCAACGTATGACTGCCTCGCGCCTGGAAATACCCAGCTGTCTCCCACCTGGTCTCACGTCCCCTCTCCTGGCACCCCAACACACATACGAATGTCCGAGGATCCAGACCAGGAGTTGACGCCCTGCATCTGAAACACAAGCACACCGTTACCAACAAAAGTTAATCATCTAAGCCCCTCATATCATCCGGCCCCCCCAATAACGTAACATCGCCCCTTAACCACAACGTTATATATATACATATATATATATATTATATATATTTTTTTTTTTTTTTTTTTTTTTTTTTTTTTTTCACACACCAACTGTGGCCGGATATAAGTCCGGAATCGCTGTGACTCCCATCTCCCCAACTTCCGCACATCCGCTTCATCCAGCCCACACCTGGCGGCCTCTGTAGCCGCCCCAATGCGGAAGGAGTGTGAAGCGTAGGCGTAACTGTTCAACCCCAACCCCCCCAAACACTTTCTCAACACCGCCACAAATTGAAACCTAGACAGGTAACTTCCATCCGCATGCATAAGCAATGGACCCTCCCCCACCGGTCTCACTCCCAGAAAACTCGTCACCGTCCTAACCGGGCAAACCCCACATCCATGCAAGGCATACATACTCACCTGTATCCCCTTGCCAGCTTGATCTGTTTTAGATTTTCGCAACTTTACTGAAACCCTGTCCCCCCATATTTCCACATCTTGAGCCTGCAGACCCCCCGCCACTCCTTTTGAGGGGCTGACTAACTCCCCGATCCTAAATGCCCCAAAAAACGCCAGTGAAAAAGCCGCCCCAAACAACATTCTTTCATACACTGACTTGCACACCACCGAAAGTTGTTCCCCCATTGCAACCAAATTCGCAAACGTAATAGGGCGCCGCGCATCCTTGCTCCTGCGTGACTTCCTATATCCCCTAATGGCCTGCTTTACCCAGAAATCCTTCGTCCAATCTACCTTTCTCCGCATCTTAAACCAAAACGCCATTCCCGCCATCCTCTTTTCTATAGCCGATACCGACTTGCCCTCCTCCATGTCTTTTGACACCAAGTAAAGCAGTAGCAACCTGGCCTCCAACCCCTCACCCCCAACCTCAGACTCCGCCTGTAAATCCCTCCACTCCTTCCAAGTCTTGGAATACGCTGCCCATGTACCCTCACTTACTGACCGCTGTATCCAGCCCGCGACGGCTCTAGCGCTACCTCCCACATCCAGCCTGGGCAAGGGACACCCACCTCTTCCGCTCCTGGCGCCAGCTCCCTGAACCTGTCCCACTGAAAGCGAGACAAGGCGTCAGCCAGTGTGTTCTCCACGCCTGGGATATGCACAGCATATAGAAAGATATTTAACTGCATGCAACGCAAAACTAACTGTCGCATAAGTCGTATAACCGGGGGTGAAGCTGCAGACATCCTGTTGATCACCTGCACCACCCCCATGTTGTCGCAGTTCAGCCTCAACTTGAGATTCCTGCAGGACTTCCCCCACAACTCCAACGCTAGCACTACCGGAAACAGTTCCAGCAGTACCAGGTTCTTCCTAAAACCTGCCTCCACCCATGATCGCGGCCAAGGGCCCGCGCTCCATTGGCCCCGAAAAAATGCCCCGTATCCGGTTGATCCTGCGGCGTCCGTCACCAACTCCACATCAAAGTTGCTCACCGGCCCTGACATCCAAACTGCCCTCCCATTATACTCTTCTAGAAAATGATCCCATATGCGAAGGTCCTCCCTGTGCTCCCTTGTCAACCTAATGAAATGTTTTGGGGCCCTCACCCCCGCCGTTGCTCCTGATAACCTACGACAAAATATCCTCCCCATAGGAATGATCTTACACGCGAAATTTAACTTTCCCAACAGTGATTGTAAGGTGCGTAACTGCACCTTCTTACAACCGTGAACTTCCCGTACTACTCCTCTCAGATCCTCCAGCTTCTCTGCAGGTAACCTACATTCCATGGCCATGGAATCAATCACTATACCCAAGAAGCTCAACTCTGTCCGAGGACCCTCCGTTTTGTCGGCTGCCAAAGGCACCCGAAACCTTTCCGCAATGTGCTGCAACGTGGACAAGAGTATCGCACACACATTGGAAGAAGGAGGGCCCACGCACAAGAAATCATCCAATTAATGGATGACGGAATCCAACCCCGTAACATCCCTCACCACCCATTCCAAAAATGAACTGAACGCTTCAAACATAGCGCAAGAAATGGAACACCCCATTGGTAAACACTTATCTACGTAAAAACGTCCCTCCCAGCAACATCCTAGTAACCGAAAACTATCTGGGTGCACTGGCAACAGTCTAAATGCCGCTTCCACATCAGATTTTGCCATCAATGCCCCTTTTCCGTACCGCCTTACCCAGCGCACCGCAGCGTCAAACGACGTGTATGACACCGTGCACGCCTCCGGGTCTATAAAATCATTCACCGATCCCCCTTTCGGAAAAGATAGATGGTGAATAAGCCGAAATTTATTCGGCTCCTTTTTGGGAACGACCCCCAGTGGGGACACCACCAAGTCCCCAAATGGCATCATCTCAAATGGGCCCGCCATCCTACCTAAAGCCACCTCCTTTGCCAATTTCTCTGCCACCACCCCCGGGTGTTGTAGAGCTGACTTTAAGTTTTTTGCTAACGGAGGAACCACTGTCAACGAGCATGGAATTCTGAATCCATACCTAAAGCCAGTGCTCAGCACCTCCGCCGCTGCCCTATCCGGATATCTACTTAGGAAAGGCTGCATCCTTTCCCACATCACCGGAGTCGTCCCTTTTGTGTCCAAAATCCCCGGTGCGCTTGCCTTTTTTGAAGCATCTGGCCAATGTGTGATTCCCCCCGCAGCCTGAACATTCGTGCTTAAATTTGCACGTCCCTCCAAATTTACAAGCCCCTTCATTGTATGGCCAACACACGCCCCACTTCTTTCCGGCCGGAGATCCCGCTGTGTGGCTACCTCCGGCCCCCCCTTGAAATGACTGTGCCGGTGTCTTGGCCGACGCCATCAACCTCATCCACAGGCTAATGTCCTTATGGTCCCATCGCAACGCCGGCCGAACCGCTCTCCGCTGGCGGAACTGCTCGTCGTACCGCAGCCACGCCGTTCCCCCATAAACCCGATAGGCCTCCCCAATGGCGTCCATATAACAGAATAACGCCGAGCAGTGCTCGGGGTTCTTCTCACCTATCACCCCTGCCAATATGGCAAATGCCTGAAGCCAGTTAGCAAAGGTCCGAGGGATAAGACGGTACCTCCTCTTCTCCTCATCGTCCTTCTTACTGCTATCTGGCTTCACTCTATCCAAGTTGAATTTTTCCAGGGGCAACAAGGAAAAAATTTCCACGTACTCCCCTTTCCAAATCTTCTCCCTTACCTCCTGCTTCAAATGAGCCCCCAGGGGGCCCTCGAAACAAACGTAAACTTCGCACTTCGCTGCATCCGCCATTCTCACAATATCATCCCTCGCCGTCTGTTCCTTAGACCCCTGCTCCGTCTCACTCACCTTGTCCTTTTCACCAGCCTCCGTTGAGCTCGAACCCTCCGGCGCGGCCCCTGGTGCCGCCACTACCCCAGCCGTTCCTTCTACTACCCCACCTGTTCCAGCCGCACCCATACTCACCCCAGCCACCGGTGCAGTACCTGCTCCTCCAAACCGGCCCACCAACACTTTCAAACCCTCCAACAATTCCTGCATCTGCCCTGACCCTCCTTCCATATTCCCCCTCGGCACCCGCGGTTGGTCCGACTCGACCAACGGCGGCGCAGGAGGTAACCTCTGCCTCCCCTCGCTGGGACCCGCCCCCAACAATTTTCGTAATGCATTAGTAAAGGAAACGTTGTCAGTAGACTTACCGGGCTGACCGGGCGCGAATCCCACAGCCGCTGCCCTGGCTTCCACCGGCGGGATAGGGCGACTGAGCTCCTCCTCCTCTTCGGACAATTCCCCTTCTGACCGCAAAGTTTCCTCCTGTGTAAATTGGAAAGAACGCTCCCTAGGCGAGGGGCTCTCGTAAATAGCGCGTGACTGTCCGGCTAAATCCGACTGCGCGCTGCTCCTGAAATGTGTTGACCTCCCACTCTCCTGTGCAGGTGGGCCGCTCCGGGCTCCGCTCCTGCCCGCGTGCACACTTGGCGCGCTTACTGGCTGTGTCCTGCCCCTTCCAGTGCCCGATGCTGTGTTGGGGCCCCCCCCCCACCCCCCCCCGTGTTGCTCCGCTGCTCCTTCCGGCCCCCCCCCCCCCCCGACTCGTGCAGAGCCGCAGAGGGGTCCGCAATGCTGGCACGTCTGAGGGCTTGCACCCCCCTCCTGGCCGTTGCCCGATTGGCCCTTCTTTCACCACCCCCCTGCTCGTTCAGAGCTGCGGGGGGGGCGCTGTCCCAGAGGAGCCTGGTGTGCCGGCCATCCTCCCGTTCCTCCCGGCCCCCCTCCCCCCAGTGTTCCTACTACCCCCCGACCCGTGCAGGGCCGCAGGGGCCGTTGAGGCTGTTGAAGCACTGCGCCTGCCAGGTGATCCTCCTCGTGGTAGGCCTGAGGCCCCGCCTCCCGCCCTAGGCCCGCGGCCTGACTGTCTCCTGGGCCCCCCTGTGCCTTCCCCCATGTGCCGCTTAGCTGGTGGGGTCGATCGCTCACCTCGTGGGCTCCTCCTCAGCCTAGATGGGCCCGCTGTGGCCCCAGGGGAATACCGCTCCGGCGGGCGGGACACGCGGCTGCGCGGCGCCACGCCGCCATCCTCCGATTCTTCTCCCTCCGATCGTACCTCCGGGTCTTCCTGTGTCCCCTCCAGCGCTGCTGCTAGTTGGTCCTTCAGCCATTCCGGCCCGTGTTCCGCCGCCGCCGCTCGCATCAACGCCGCCAATGAACCTCCGTCGGCCATCTTGGATTGCTGGAGGAGCAGTGTGAAAAACTGCCTCCTCAAGCTCTGTCTCTTCCCGCACTGTCCTCCCGAGCTCCGCCCCTCCTCTTATATGGCCGCTCCCCTTCCTGCAGAACCACTCCCCTTATCTTTTCCCCTCCTTTCCTTGTCAGCTGCCCAGTGAGTCACTTGACACTTCTGTCATGTGCAGCCCTCCATTACCTTTCCTTACAGTCCATTACATTCCGGTCTTTTCTTAAGAACAAACCTACAGTCCCTGTCTTGTTTGCACCGCATGTATACTGCTGTTCAGAGTATATAGGGTTGTAGGTATAGGGTTTTATTTTGGGTGCAGGGTTCCCCTTAATACCCATACAAGACCCAAAGGTAATGGGCTGGGGTAGGGGGGGTTTGATGGGGTAGCCATGCCATTTTTCTCAAAGATTTCCATCCATATTGCCAGGACAAGACATGACATTAAAGCCGCAAGCAGTTTTAAATGGCTTCTTTTTTTCCTTTACAGATGTCATTTTGTGCAGGGACAGTTCTAAACACGGGAAACACATGCCACTTCACAGGCTTACTTTAGACACCCCCCAGGTACCATATTTAAAGGAATATTTCACTTTTTTTTTTCACTTTATGCATCATTAAAATGACTGCTCCAGAAAAAACATCCGTTTTTAAAACTTCTTTTTGCATTGATACATGTCCGATGGTCCCCAAACCTTTTTTATGACAATAACATGCATATTGGCCGTTATAATTAGCACTTTAGATTTCGAACGTTCGCGTCCATTGTAACTAATAGGGTTCTAATGTTCGCGCAAACTTTCGGTCCGTTCGCAGGTTCTGGTGCGAACCGAACCCGGGGGTGTTTGGCTCATCCCTACTCAAGAGAGCAGCCTAGGGTGACAACACTTTTCCTCCCAATTGAAAGTACAGTGAATGAGTGTTGTCACCCTAAGACGGGAAGTGTGTTACTGGCTCACTACATGAAAATAAATGGAAAAAGTCCTGAAAAAAGAAAAAAAACAAAACAATGCAACCACCACATCTAAGCACTGGTAAGCTGTAATAAAAAAATATTTTTATATGTGCAGTTGCACTTAAATTGTTTTCCTAATTGTAAGTCTTATACTAACTTGTCCCCAGATTCAATAAGAAACTGCTGAATAAATCACATTTCTGCTTGTCAAAATGTTCCTGTCTGGGCCAGCCTATGCACTCTCTCTATTAGAGCTTTTGAGAACAAGCTTGTACTCGGAAGCGTCATAAAAATAAATAGCTCTATTGGAATAAATTAGAGTGTAAAGCACATGCCAGGGCCATTGCCAGAAACATTGTGACAAGTAGCTGTGCAATCTAGTCAGTGATATTTTGTTTGACTGGGGAATAGGTATAGGTGTAAAGGACTAGAATGAGATGCTGAGGGCGCGGGGGACTACAAAATAAAGATGCTGTTGTTACACCTCAAAAGCTTTGAGCTTGCTACTCTGATGAAAGACTCCTGATGCTTACACTGCACAAGAACTCATCCCTTATTTTGACAGCTTATTATTATTATTTTATAGGATTTATATAGCGCCAACAGTTTAGGCAGCGTTTTACAACATGAGGGCAGACAGTACACTTACGATACAAATCAATACAGGAGGGATCAGAGGGCCAATCTACAATCTACTCCAAGGATTCAGTCAGACGAGGGGGCAAATACACTTTGCACTACAAGTGCACTTGGAAGTGCAGTCGCTGTAGATCTGACAGGGGCATGCAAGTGTAGCACTGACCCCCGAAGGAGCTGCTCATTTTATTGGGCTTACGATTACCTTCTTCACCTCGTCTCCATCTAGGGTTTCCCGTGGTAGTTGGCCCAAAGAAATGTAGAAACTGACACTTTATCTTCCTTTTTGGGTTATTTATTCAAAAGAGAGAGCAGTCTCTTAAATGTAGGGTTGAGGGTTAGGATTAAAGTTTAGGTACTTTGGAACTGCAAAGATAGGAAGTCTCTTATAGAGGAAAATCCATAGAATAACTGTTTCACAGCTGGCTTATCACAACCCCGGATAGACCTCCTCTCACTAGGCCTAGCAGCCAGTGAAGTGTAAGGTAAAGCAAAGTCTCTGCCACAGACTTGGTTGTAGAAGACTTGAGCAAAAGCCTCTGCCACAGACTTGGTTGTAGAACACTTATGCCGCGTACACACGAAGGGACTTTTCCCGGCGGACCTAAGTCCAGCGGACAATCCGCTGGACTTTCCAGCTGGGTCCGCTGGACTAAAAAGCGAACGGACTTGACCACACACGATCACGCAAAAAGTCCGACGGTTCACGCGATGACGTACAGCACGTACGACGGGACTAAAAAAACGAAAAATACTAGAAAAATACTTGCTACTGAGCATGCGTCCTTTTTGGTCCGCCGGACCATACTACACACGGCCGGATTGTCCGCTGGACTGCCAAGTCCAGCGGATAATTTTAAAACAAAACTTAAAACTTTAGTCCGCCGTACTTTGGCCAAAAAAAGTCCGCCGGCGTCCACACACGAGGGGATTATCCGCTCGACTTCGGTCCAGCGGATAATCCCGCGGGATAGTCCCTTCGTGTGTACGCGGCATTAAGGAAAGTCTCTGCCACAGACTTGGTTATAACTGAGGGACTTAGACAAATTTAGAGAGCTATCATATGGTACCAGTATCTCGCAGCCGGCCTGGCGATACCGTATGAGTGTAGATCCATTTAGTGTCCTTCAACTGAGCCTTCAGGCTCCTCCTGAGAAGCCAGCCTGGTGCATGGCCTTCTCCCGAAGAGTCCTCCCCTGGATGCTTCTCCAGTTGCTGGGCCTCTCCTTAGACGAGACGGCACCGGACCACTTTTGGATAATTAGACCCCGACCAAACAGACAGAAGATATCTTCTGGACCGGAACCCCGAAACATGTGATCTCAGTACCTTAAATACCTTCTCCCAGAATTCCCAGCAGGATAAACACTCCCACTGGCCTGGTTCAGAGAGAAAAAAAAGGCATCCAATACACCCAGCTAAACTGCGTTCCCATACTTGCCGGCGGTGACAGCGACACATGCGGCCAAGTAAGACTCAGTGCAGCCCAGCCAGACTGGTACTGAAACCATAATTTGGCATAATTAGCCCTAAAACCCAACTGTGGTTTCAGGAACATTAACTTTAAAAAACACATAGCGTGTGCTTGTCAGGAGCCAGCGCTACACAAGGAAAATAAATAAACAGCATTTTTGCTTCTACATGATTGGATGATAAAATCAGCAGAGCTTCCCCTGATTTCAGATCTTCTCCTCAGATCTACAGCGACTGCACTTACAAGTGCACTTGTGGTGCAGAGTGCAGAGGTGGCTCTAGGCTTTGTGAGGCCTTAGGCAAAACTTAGACATGAGGCCCCACTCACGCCCATAATGTGAAAAATAATTCAAGCAATAAAAATGAATACATTGCACTGTACATTGTACAATGAACTGATGGCAATTCACCCATGGCCAGTCCTTAAAAATTCCAGCATGTCATTGAATCATATCAAACCAGGATATGCACTGCAACACAAGCTCCCTCTCTATAGTGAACGTCACTTACTAGACAGCTCTACGTTATACCTAACAAAGGCCATAGATCCATCATCTATTTTCCTAAACCTGTGCCCCATACCTGCTGTTGACACGGCCAATGCATTTACTATAGTCGGTGAACCTGAATACAGAAAAACACCTGCTGAATTCCTTTGTACTGCAGTGTCATTAAAAGGCAAACTAGTATAGAGAAAAATGAAAGCAGGGGCCGACTGGCAACTTTTGGCCCAGGGGGAAAGTACAACTCAGAGGCCTAGCATGCAGCAACTTGGTCTACCTCCCACTCTGCCTCTTCCCTGCCAAGAGAGGGAGAAGGAGGAGAGAGGGGGAGAAAGAGAGGGGGGGCAAAAGGGGTGAATGAGGAGGGTGAAAGGGAAGAAGAGAGAGGAGATAAAGAGGGAAGTAGGGAAATATGTGAGAGAGTGTGGGGGGGGGAGAGAGGTGGGGAGAAAAGGGGGGGAAAAATAGTGTGGGGGTGAGAGACAAAGAGAGGGATGGGTGAGGAGTGGAGAGAGAGGAAAGAGGGTAAAAAAGAGAGAGGGAGGGGAGAAGAGAGAGATGGGTAGAGGAGCGAGAGATGGAGAGAGGAGCGAGATATATATATATATATATATATATATATATATATACAGTATATATATATATATATATATATATATATATACACAATATATATATATATATATATATATATATATATATATATATACAGTGGTGTGAAAAAGTGTTTGCCCCCTTCCTCATTTCCTGTTCCTTTGCATGTTTGTCACACTTAAGTGTTTCGGAACATCAAACCAATTTAAACAATAGTCAAGGACAACACAAGTAAACACAAAATGCAATTTGTAAATGAAGGTGTTTATTATTAAAGGTGAAAAAAAATCCAAACCATCATGGCCCTGTGTGAAAAAAGTGATTGCCCCCTAAACCTAATAACTGGTTGGGCCACCCTTAGCAGCAACAACTGCAACCAAGCGTTTGCGATAACGTGCAATGAGGCTTTTACAGCGTCCTGGAGGAATTTTGGCTCACTCATCTTTGCAGAATTGTCCTAATTCAGTTACATTAGAGGGTTTTCGAGCATGAACGGCCTTTTTAAGGTCATACCACAACATCTCAATAGGATTCAGGTCAGGACTTTGGCTAGGCCACTCCAAAGTCTTCATTTTGTTTTTCTTCAGCCATTCGGTGGTGGACTTGCTGGTGTGTTTAGGATCATTGTCCTGCTGCAGAACCCAAGTTCGTTTCAGCTTGAGTACACGAACAGATGGTCGGACATTCTCCTTCAGGATCTCTTGGTAGACAGCAGAATTCATAGTTCCTTTTATCACGGCAAGTCTTCCAGGTCCTGAAGTAGCAAAACAGCCCCAGACCATCACACTACCACCACCATATTTTACTGTTGGTATAATGTTCTTTTTCTGAAATGCAGTGTTCCTTCTACGCCAGATATACTTGGACACACACCTTCCAAAGAGTTCCACTTTTGTCTCATCGGTCCACAGAATGTTGTCCCAAAATTCTTGGGGATCATCAAGATGTGTTGTGGAGAAACTGAGACGAGCTTTGATGTTCTTTTTGCTCAGCAGTGGTTTTCTCCTTGGAACTCTGCCATGCAGGCCATTTTTGCCCAGTCTTTTCCTGATGGTGGAGGCATGAACGCTGACCTTAACTGAGGCAAGTGAGGCCTGCAGTTCCTTGGACGTTGTTGTGGGGTCTTTTGTGACCTCTTGGATGAGTCGTCGCTGCGCTCTTGGGGTAATTTTGGGCGGCCGGCCACTCCTGGGAAGGTTCACCACTGTACCATGTCTTCGCCATTTGTGGATAATGGCTCTCACTGTGGTTCGCTGGATTCCCAAAGCTTTGGAAATGGCTTTATAACCCTTTCCAGACTGATAGATCTCAATTACTTTCTTTCTCAATTGTTCCTGAATTTCTTTGGGTCTCGGCATGATGTGTAGCTTTTAAGGATCTTCTGGTGGACCTTACTGTGTCAAGCAGCTCCTATTTAAGTGATGCCTTGATTGTGAACAGGTGTGGCAATAATCAGGCCTGGGTGTGGCTAGAGAAATTGAACTCAGGTGTGGACAACCACAGTTTTAGTATGTTTTAACAAGGGGGGCAATCACTTTTTCACACAGGGCCATGATGGTTTGGATTTTTTTTCACCTTTAATAATAAACACCTTCATTTACAAATTGCATTTTGTGTTTACTTGTGTTGTCCTTGACTATTGTTTAAATTGGTTTGATGTTCCGAAACACTTAAGTGTGACAAACATGCAAAGGAACAGGAAATGAGGAAGGGGGCAAACACTTTTTCACGCCACTGTATATGAGAGAGAGAGGGGGAGAGAGATAGGGGCGAGAGAGAGAGAGGGGGGAGGGAGAGAGAGAGGGGGAGGGGGAGGGAGGAGAAAGGGAGTAGAGATAGAGAGGGGGGAGGGAGGAGAGAGAGAGTGAAGGGGAGGAGAGAGCGAGAGGGAGGAGAGGGGGGGGGGGGGAGAGAGAGAGGGAAAGGGAGAGAGGGAGGGGAGAGGGGGGAGGGGAGGAGAGAGAGGGAGAGAGGGAGGAGGATAGAGGGAGGAGAGAGGGGGGAGGAGAGAGGAGGAGAGGGGGAGAGGAGGGGGAGAGGAGGAGAGAGAGAGGAGGGAGGGGGAGAGAGGAGGAGAGAGGGGGGAGAGAGGGGGGAGGATGAGAGAGAGGGGGAGAGAGGGGGGAGGAGAGAGAGAGATAGAGGGAAGAGGGAGGAGAGAGGGAGGGAGAAGAAAGAGGGAGGGGAGAGAGAGAGAGAGAGAGAGAGAGAGGGAGGGAGGGATGAGAGGGAGAGGGAGGGGAGGTAGAGAGAGAGAAAGAGGAAGGAGAGAGAGAGAGAGAGGAGGGATGAGAGAGATGGAGGAGAGAGAGGAGGAGAGAGGTGAAAGAGGAGAGATAGAGACGAGAGACAGAGGTGAAAGAGGAGAGATAGAGACGAGAGACAGAGAGGAGGAGGTGAGAGAGAGGGAGGGAGAGAGGAGAAAGAGAGGGGAAAGAGAGAGGGGTGAGGGGGAGGAGAGAGAGGGGGAGAGAGAGAGGGGAGAGAGAGGGGGAGGGGAGCGAGAGGGAGAGAGAGGGAAGAGGGAGGAGAGAGAGAGAGGGAAGAGGGAGGAGAGAGGGAGGAGAAAGAGAGAGGAAAGAGAGATGGAGGAAAGAGAGCGGGAGGAGAGAGGGAGGGGAAGAGAGGAAAGAGAGAGATAGTGGAGAGAGAGAGAGGGGTGGAGGAGAGAGAGAGAGAAAGAGGAAGGAGAGAGAGAGAGGAGGGATGAGAGAGAGAGAGAGGAGGGATGAGAGAGAGAGGTAGGAGAGAGAGGGGGAGGGAGCAGAGAGGAGAAAGAGAGGAGAGAGAGGGGGAGGGGAGCAGATGGGGTGAGAGAGAGGGAGGGAGAGAGAGAAAAGAGAGGGGAGAGAGAGGGGGTGATGGGTGAGGAGAGAGAGGAGAGAGGGCAGAGAGAGGGGAGAGAGAGAGAGGAAAGGAGGAGTGAGAGGGGGAGAGAGGGGGAGAGAGGGGAGAGAGAGAGAGAGATGGGGAGAGAGAGAGGGATAGAGAGGGGAGAGGGAGGAGGGAGAGAGAGGAGAGAGAGAGAGGAGAAAGGGGAGAGAGAGATGGGGAGAGAGAGGGGAGAGAGGGGGGAGAGAGGGGAGAGAGAGGGGGAGAGGTGGGTGAGAGAGAGAGAGGGAGGAGAGAGAGGGTGCCATGAAGATCCTGCCAGAAACCTAAACCCGGGCCGTCCCGGCCCTCAGATTCCATTGCGCATGCGCATGTGCATGCGCGCCCGGGCGCGTGCACGTGTGCAGCCGTGCACAGGGAGATGGGCGGGCGCTCTAGTTAGCGCCAGCCAGCCTATTTAAACTTGACCTGAGCAGATGCCCTTTGCTGTCTGCTCTACAGCGTTGTGGTGTGTGTTATCTGATCCTGATTTATCTGTCCTATTGACCCGGCTTACCTGTAACTACCCAGCTATCTGCCTGTACCCGACCCCGGCTTGTTGTGACCATCCTTCTGTCTCATCCATTGTACCTCAACACCAGTTTGATTCCTGACCTGATGAACTCTGACGAACCTGACCACCTGCATTGCTCCAGCCCATTCAGTGGTTCTGTTTCCTGTTCCCAGTCTGATCATCTGCACAGATCCTACCTACTCTGCTGACCAGTCTGCTAAGCTGTTTGTCCAGATCCAGCCAGCTCTGCTATCCGGTTTACCTGTGAGCCTGCTTACCTGTTCAGTTCCAGTCTACTCTGCTGATCAGTCTGCTAAGCTGTTTGTCCAGATCCAGCCAGCTCTGCTATCCTGTTTACCTGTGAGCCTGCTTACCTGTTCAGTTCCAGTCTCCTCTGCTGACCAGTCTGCTAAGCTGTTTGTCCAGATCCAGCCAGCTCTGCTATCCTGTTTACATGTGAGCCTGCTTACCTGTTCAGTTCCAGTCTACTCTGCTGACCAGTCTGCTAAGCCAGGGCTCAAAATTTCAAGTCCTGAGCTACTAGCCAGGCCTTAAGGGTTACTCGCCACCAGTTGCCCCGCCCAACCCCTACCCTGCCCCAGCCTGTGTCCCCCCCATGTGCAGCCTGTGTCCCCCCCCCATTTGCAGCCTGTGCCTCCCCCTCATTTGCAGCCTGTGTCTCCCCCCCCATGTGCAGCCTGTGTCCCCCCCCCATGTGCAGCCTGTGTCCCCCCCCATGTGCAGCCTGTGTCCCCCCCCCATGTGCAGCCTGTGTCCCCCCCCATGTGCAGCCTGTGTCCCCCCCCCCCATGTGCAGCCTGTGTCCCCCCCCCATGTGCAGCCTGTGTCTCCCCCCATGTGCAGCCTGTGTCCCCCCCCCCCCCCCTATGTGCAGCCTGTGTCCCCCCCCCATGTGCAGCCTGTGTCCCCCCCATGTGCAGCCTGTGTCCCCCCCATGTGCAGCCTGTGTCCCCCCATGTGCAGCCTGTGTCCCCCCCATATGCAGCCTGTGTCCCCCCCATGTGCAGCCAGTGTCCCCCCCATGAGCAGCCAGTGTCCCCCCCCATGAGCAGCCAGTGTCCCCCCCATGAGCAGCCAGTGCCCCCCCCCCATGTGCAGCCAGTGTCCCCCCCCCATTTGCAGCCAGTGTCCCCCCCATTTGCAGCCAGTGTCCCCCCCATTTGCAGCCAGTGTCCCCCCCCCATTTGCAGCCAGTGTCCCCCCCATTTGCAGCCAGTGTCCTCCCCCCCATGTGCAGCCAGTGTCCCCCCCCCCTTGCAGCCAGTGTCCCCCCCATTTGCAGCCAGTGTCCCCCCCATTTGCAGCCAGTGTCCTCCCCCCATGTGCAGCCAGTGCCCCCCCCCATGTGCAGCCAGTGTCCCCCCCATGTGCAGCCAGTGTCCCCCCCACGTGCAGCCAGTGTCCCCCCCCCATTTGCAGCCTGTGCCTCCCCCCCATTTGCAGCCTGTGTCTCCCCCCCCATGTGCAGCCTGTGTCCCCCCCATGTGCAGCCTGTGTCCCCCCATGTGCAGCCTGTGTCCCCCCCATATGCAGCCTGTGCCCCCCCATATGCAGCCTGTGCCCCCCCTATGTGCAGCCAGTGCCCCCCCCTATGTGCAGCCAGTGTCCCCCCCCTATGTGCAGCCAGTGTCCCCCCCTATGTGCAGCCAGTGTCCCCCCCATGAGCAGCCAGTGTCCCCCCCCATGTGCAGCCAGTGTCCCCCCCCCATGTGCAGCCAGTGTCCCCCCCCATTTGCAGCCAGTGTCCCCCCCATTTGCAGCCAGTGTCCCCCCCCCCATGTGCAGCCAGTGTCCCCCCCCCCATGTGCAGCCAGTGTCCCCCCATGTGCAGCCAGTGTCCCCCCCCCCCCCATGTGCAGCCAGTGTCCCCCCCCCATGTGCAGCCAGTGTCCCCCCCCCCATTTGCAGCCTGTGCCTCCCCCCCATTTGCAGCCTGTGTCCCCCATGTGCTGCCTACCTGTGGAGGAGAAGAGAGGAGAGCTGCCACTGGGAGATCACAGCAGGGAACATTCAGACTTTTGTTTCATAAGCTGTGAGTGTTCCCCCGCGGCGCGCCGTCACATAAGCTCCTCCCCTTGTCCGGGGAAGTTTGATACAGGTCACCCGTCCTAGGATTGGACGGGTGATCTGTCTATCAAAGTCCCGGAAAAGGGGAGGAGCTTATGTGACGGCGCACGGCGGGGGAACACTCACAGCTTATGAAACAAAAGTCTGAATGTTCCTTGCTGTGATCTCCCAGTGGCAGCTCTCCTCTCTTCTCCTCGCCAGCCCTCAAAAATCACTCGCAAAATGCGAGTGTGCGAGTGTAATTTTTGAGGGCTGTGCTAAGCTGTTTGCCCAGATCCAGCCAGCTCTGCTATCCGGTTTACCTGTGAGCCTGCTTACCTGTTCAGTTCCAGTCTACTCTGCTGATCAGTCTGCTAAGCTGTTTGTCCAGATCCAGCCAGCTCTGCTATCCTGTTTACCTGTGAGCCTGCTTACCTGTTCAGTTCCAGTCTCCTCTGCTGACCAGTCTGCTAAGCTGTTTGTCCAGATCCAGCCAGCTCTGCTATCCGGTTTACCTGTGAGCCTGCTTACCTGTTCAGTTCCAGTCTACTCTGCTGACCAGTCCGCTAAGCTGTTTGTCCAGACCCAGCCAGCTCTGCTATCCGGTTTACCTGTGAGCCTGCTTACCTGTTCAGTTCCAGTCTACTCTGCTGACCAGTCTGCTAAGCTGTTTGTCCAGATCCAGCCAGCTCTGCTATCCTGTTTACCTGTGAGCCTGCTTACCTGTTCAGTTCCAGTCTACTCTGCTGACCAGTCTGCTAAGCTGTTTGTCCAGATCCAGCCAGCTCTGCTATCCTGTTTACCTGTGAGCCTGCTTACCTGTTCCGTTCCAGTCTACTCTGCTGACCAGTCTGCTAAGCTGTTTGTCCAGATCCAGCCAGCTCTGCTATCCTGTTTACCTGTGAGCCTGCTTACCTGTCCAGTTCCAGTCTACTCTGCTGACCAGTCTGCTAAGCTGTTTGTCCAGATCCAGCCAGCTCTGCTATCCTGTTTACCTGTGAGCCTGCTTACCTGTTCGGTTCCGGCCTACTCTGCTAACCAGTCTGCTAAGCTGCCCGTCCAGTTCCTGTCAGCTCTGCTAACCTGTTTACCAGTGGTCCAGCTCTTCAGTCTGTATCCAGCCTTCCCTGCTATCCAGGCCTCCACCGTGTCCGCTAAGTTGACTTGGTCACTCTACCGGTCTGTTGATCCTGCCAGGCACCCGTGCTCCTCCTCACTCCTGGGTCTCCTGTCCCCACACCAGGGAACCAGGAGTGGGAGACACAAGGGAGGTCTCTCTCTGCAATTTCGGGCTCGCACCACCAGGTACGTGACAGAGGGAGAGGTGGGGTGAGAGAGAGAGGGGAGAGAGAAGAGAGAGGGAGGGAGAGAGATGGGGACAGGGAAAGGGGGGAGAGGAGAGAGAGGGGGGGGGAAGAGAGGAGAGGGGGTCACATGGAAGAGGAGTAGTTTACTGGGTGATGGACAGAGCGGTCATGTGTGTGCAGAACAATGGATCCTCCGCCATTGGACTCCCCCCAATCCCCGAACTCATGAGACTACTGGCACCCAGAGAAGCCTCTGCATTGCTGGGGTGAATCCATAACATACGTGGGGGCGGGGCTTCACCAAGCAGTCAACCCCGCAGCCTGCAGCTCAGGTCTCCGGACCGAGCACAGCGAGCATTGAGATGGTTTTCCCTCCGCTGGACACGCCCACCTGTCAGAGCTTCAGGTTTCAGCAAATTAAATTTCTGCAGGATGTGCAGAAGAGAAGACAGAGCATTTTCCGCGGGCGGTGGGAGGACCTGTACAGAACAGGCTGACACTTTTTTTTTTTACATGAATCATAGCGGCCCGGGGGCCAGTAACTCACACCGTACAGCCCGTGAAAGAGATGGGAGGGGAGGGTGTTAGCAGTCCCTGCATGAGGAGATCGGTCCCGCCCATCCGAAGGCAGCACAATCCGTCTTCCCGATGCTGGGCTCCTCTCTCATTGTCAGGCAAATTAGATGGTCACGTGGCCCCTGTGAGCGCGAGGCCTTAGACGACCGCCTAATTTGCCTAATTAGAGAGTGGTAGAGTGGATTTGCTTTTAGTAAATCAACCCCATAGTATTCTGGAAACTCTTTCTCATGTATGGAACTGAACTCAAATGTAAAGATTTAATATGTATTAGAGAACATTTAGAAATAATATTTGTACCTAAACAGTACACTGAAAATGTACCTTTTTTTCTGGAATTCCTCCTGAAAAATATCAGTACACTTTGATCTTTTTCTGTTTCGTTAGTTTTAATTGAGAGCTTCACATAAAAAAAATAATAATAACAAAACAATAGAAGGAGCCAAATAGAAAGCCCACAGAAGAGGTGGGCCAAACAAATAGAACCAATAAAATAAGAATAACATGGGTCGAATTCCAAACAAATTTTTATTTGAAAATCAGAAATTTGGTGCGTTTTGTGATCTGATGATGCCATCATTGATTTCGAAATTCGACCAACCAAGCCTTCAATTTCACCTCATGTTGCTACAGAAAAGAATTTTTGTGGCCGGGAATTTTATTTTCTTTCTGGGAATTTTATTTTCTTGTGCTCATGCGCATTTCTTTTTCGATTATATTTCCCAGACGATTCTCCCATCATTGATTAAAAAATAGGTTGTTTTTTAAAAAAAAATTCTAACATGCCTGATCACTCAAATTTGATGGCTACAAGAAAAATTGTCCCTTGCTGTGGCCCACTAATAGTGCGAAATTCGAACTAAAATTCTTAGATAAGATTTTCAAAATAAAATTATTTTGAAATTCGACCCATGTATGGCTGGCCTTACACCATAGGACAAAGCAATTATAGAGCCCACTAAGGTATTTAAGTAAGGTGAACTGGAATATCCAGACTGTAGACCAATATAGTAGACATGTGCGATTCGGTTCGTAACAATTCGTACTCGTACATTCGGATCAATACGAACATCCGAATAGCTGAAAGAACCAAAATACGAAAATTACGAAATTACAAATAAGCACGAAAATACGAACTTACGAAAATACACAACTCTTGAAACAGTAAAAGAAAGAAAATGACATCTATAATGAATGATTTACATTTCATCTTTTCAATCCTTTATCTGTTTGTAATTTTGTATGTTCGTATTTTCATTCGTGTGTTCATAATTTCGTTTCTTCGTCTGTTCGTAATTTAGTTTGTTCGTGTTCTCGAATCGTTCTTTTGAATGAACAGTGTAAGTGTATGTTAATATGTATGTTCGTAATTTCATCTGTTCGTCATTTCGTGTTCTCGAATCGTTCTTTCAAATGGGCAGTGTAGTGAGTGATGTATCTTACTTAATATCTTTAGCTAATCAGCTTATCCCTTTTGTGTCTGAGTCACACTGCATTCCTGAATCTTTTTAGATTCAGTTGAGGAGGAGACTGAGTCAGGTCTCGTGACTGAGGGAGTGGACTGGGAGTAAGTACAGGACTTATTAGAAAAGCAAGCATAGGATTATTATTGTTTATTTCCTACGAAAGTACGAATCAACGAAAAAGGCACCCTGACAAAAGTAACAATTACTAAATATACGAATTTACGAATAAACGACAATTATTATCTAACAAAATTCCGAACTTCAAATAAAAAAAAATTAGCCTAAGGAACTACGAATCATTTAGTATCAAAGAAAATATAACTGTTACACAAATACGAACGAGTCCGAATATGAAACCTCATGTCTTACGAAATTACGAATCGTTACGAATCAACAGAAAAGTAAAGAAACAAAGAAAAACAAATGTTTTTAATGTGCACATGTCTAATGTTTACCATGGTTATCCATGATTGTGTACATATATGATCATAGAGGAATTATTGTACTTTGGTTAAGGGAAAGTCGGTTTCATATAGAGTTTACTGCAAAACTATTTTTGTACTTTATGTCTATTTGGTATAGACATTATTTTAACCATTTATAACCTAAAAAAAATGATATTTTAAATATCACATTGTAAGATCTATTACTCTAGGAGGATGTTTCAGCACCTTTAAAGTGGTTGTAAACCCTTACAAACCACTTGGACCTACAGGTAAGCCTAGATTAAGGCTTACCTGTAGGTCAAAGAAATATCTCCTAAACCTACACGGTTTAGGAGATATTTGCCAAAAGACAGGCACCGATGTCTACTGTGCATGCGCACTGAGAAAGCCGCTCTCAACGGCGATATGCCTCGAGTGGCGGCTCCCGTGCGCATTCACGGGAGTGACGTCATCGCGGCGCCGTCGAATGACAGCGCCGGAGCCGCGAGACCCACTAAGAAGATGGAGGCTCCATACACAAGGGGACAGCTGTGACTTCGCTGGCTCCTGTGTCAGATAAGTGACACATAATGGACTACTATGCAATGCATAGTAGTCCATTATGCTTTACCTTTGCAGGGAAACAAAGAGGAAGTAAACCCAGTAGGAGGAGTGGGACCCACGGAGCCCGCCTCTGCCTGCCGGCTCAGCGGGAGATCTCTCCGTTGATCTCCGCTGAACCGGCGGATGACAAGTCTTGCGAGCGCCGCTGGTCTCTATGGAGAGATCGGATGAAAACGGACAGTGTGTCCGTTTTCATCAGATCTCACCCGATCCGATCCACCAGCGACGGATCTGGACGTAGAGCCATATGTCTACTTTTGGCGGATCGGACCGGGTCGGATGTCAGCGGAGATGTCTCCGCTGACATCCGACGCTCCATAGACTAACATGGAGCGCCCATTCAGATCCGCCGTCAAAACTGACAGGCGGATCTGAACGGTCCGTCCATGTGAAAGGGACCTAAAGTCCCAATATTTTGTTGTCTCTTGTTGTGTAGGACATACTAATCCACTGACAGCAGAAGTAAACAACAAAAGTTGCCTGGGTGTTTTATTTCCCCAAAAAATGAAGTGAGTGAGTAAATTGCTGTTTCAGTCCTCTACATTCCTAACCTAACAAAGGGCAAACTGAACAAACAGCACCTGCTTACACTCCTGGGCACGCACACAGGGGGCAGGGTGGTTGGGGGTGGATAATCTAAATAAACAAATTGCATCTTGCTTTTAAGGAGTTAATTGCAAATTATTTCACTGACATTTATCTTAATCACAGGTAGACAGAATTATTAGCTCTAGTAAATGAGCTAAATTATTTCTAAGTGACAAATTCGCTTTAAGTTGCTTTACAATATTGTTTACGGGTCCAATATTGATTGGTGGTCTTTTGTTTTCCACAAGTTCTGTGTGACATTTAATTATAGTGATATCATTAATCACACACATAAGTAGATTATTGCAGCATTCTTGGCTTAAGCAAACGAGAGTCACTTTGCTAAGGCCGCAGTGAAACACAAGTTTGTAATGAAAAGTATTTTCCTCTGATGACAACAAGCATGCAGGGTATACAAAAAGATTACATGTCATAGGATGACTCTGCAAGAGAGGGGGTCCTGAACAATGTAGACTGTGGCTGAAAGCAACATTTATTTCCTTGTGCATGCAGAACTAAATCTATGAAGAGGCAACATTGATGTAGCTTGGTAGGGGCTGCTTTTTGTTGCAGTATAATAAAAAGGAATATGCACTGAAAGGAATGTGGAGGGTCTTACTTCTGACCTTCTAAAAACGTTAGTTGCCTGTGTATGGTATCGTTATTTACTGTGTCAAGACCCAGAAAAACAAGCAGACAGTTTTTGGAGTCTCGTCAAGCTAAAACTACTCATCTGTAATCTTGTTCTGGGTCAGTGAGCCAGCAAGTATTGAAGACATTGGATCATCATGGCAGCCAGGCAGCTAGCATTTTTATAAGTATAAGTCAGTTAGGATTTGCCCTAATCTTAAAGCAGAACTCCAGCCAAAAAAAAAAAAAAAAAAGCCCAATAAAAGATAAAATAATAAAACGGTTTGTAAGGGGGCTATGGTAACAGTTCTTGTTTGGTCACTAGATGGTGCCCTCCCCATAAATAAATTGTGTGTTACATGAGGGAATAGGAGGAGTTTGGGTAGGGAGTCGTCAGAACAGGAGTGGGACCCTGGAGCTGTCCCCCATGAGACTAGGTGGGGCTTATTCCACGTTGTACAGAAATGTAGTGTTCCCAGTTATTGGAGAGGACCTGGTTTGGAAGGAGTTGGAGTAGGACTTTGATGATCCAACCTGGGAAAGTTCTGACGACTGCTACCAAATTTTAAAACAGGGTTAGGTTATTAGAAAATATCACAAGCTTTGAACATCTCACGGATCACTGTTCAATCCATCATCCGAAAATGGAAAGAGTATGACACAACTGCAAACCTACTAAAACATGGCCGTCCACCTAAACTGATGGGCCTGACAAGCAATAATCAGAGAAGCAGGCCAAGAGGCCCATGGTAACTCTTGAGGATCTGCAGAGATCCACAGCTCAGGTGGGAGAATCCGTCCACAGGATAACTATTAATCGTGCACTCCACAAATCTGACCTTTATGGAAGAGTGGCAAGAAGAAAGCCATTGTTGAAAAAAAGCAATAAGAAGTCCATTTTGCAGTTTGTGAGAAGCCATTTGGGGGACACAGCAAACATGTAGAACAAGGTGCTCTGGTCAGATGAGACCAAAATTTTACTTTTTTTCCTAAAAGAAAAACGCTATGTGTGGCAGAAAACTAACACTGCACTTCACCCTGAACACACCATCCCCACCGTGACACATGGTGGTGGCAGCATCATGTTGTGGGGATGCTTTTCTTCAGCAGGGACAGGGAAGTTGGTCAGAGTTGATAGCAAGACAGGGCAATCTTATAAGAAAACCTGTTATGCCCCGTACACACGAGCGGATTTTCCGTTGGAAAAATCTTGGATGGTTTTTCCGACGGAATTCCGCTCACGCTTGGCTTGCATACACACAGTCACACAAAAGTTCTCTGCACTTTCGACCATCAAGAACGCGGTGACATACAACACTACGTCGAAAATAAAGGGCAATGCTTCCGAGCATGCGTCAAATTGTTTCCGAGCATGCGGTAGAAATTTTGCGCATCGGAATTGCTACAAACGCATTTTCGGATAGGAACTTTTTCTGACCGTAAAATAGAGAACCTGCTCTCAATCTTTTGCTAGAGGGAATTCTGCCAGCAAAAGTCCGATGGAGCATACACACGGTCGCATTTTCCGACCATAAGCTCTCATCTGACTTTTGCTGGCAGGATTTCTGATCGTGTGTATTAGAGTCTGCAAAAGACTTGAGACTGAGGCGGAGGTTCATCTTCCAGCAGGACAACAACCCTAAACATACAGCCAGAGCTACAATGGAATGGTTTCGATCAAAGCATAAGTATGTGTTAGAATGGCCCAGTCAAAGTCCAGGACTAAATGCAATTGAGAATTTGTGGCAAGACTTGAAAATTGCTGTTCACAGATGTTCTCCATCGAATCTGACAGAGCTTGAGCTATTTTACAGAGAAGAATGGGCAAAAATGTCACTCTCTACATGTGCAAAGCTGGTAGAGACATACCCAAAAAGACTTGCAGCTGCAATTGCAGCAAAAGGTGGTTCTATAAAGTATTTACTCAATTTATCATTTATAATTTTCCTTCTACTTCACAATTATGTGCCACTTTGTGTTGGTCTATCACATAAAATCCCAATAAAATACATTTAAGTTTTTGGTTGTGACATGACAAGATGTGGAAAATTTCAAGGGGTATGAATACTATTTCAAGGCACTGTATGCAAGTAAAGCTTTAAAAGTGAATTGGATCTGTCTGTTCTTACTACTAACAATAATTATAGTAAAACTGCACTAAAGGTTGATGTTGGTACAAATGACCCTTACACACAAGATTATAAATATATATATCTGAATTTGATTCCAATACACCAGAGTGTAAAAACGATATATAAATAAAAAAAAATAGTCCATAAGTTGCAAAACATGAATTCTTGTGTTATCTTCAAGCCACCTCCATGAATCCGTGCGCCACCACTCCATAGAGTGCGTGCTTACCGGAAGCAAGCTGTTATAAGCCTGCAGCTAATACCCAGCCAGGGCCTTTATCCAGGGAATATATACCACCAACTCGGAACAACTTGATTGATAGGATAGATTAGTACAGCAAAAACGACCAGGGAACTCGATCACTCAGTGGTCAAGGTTAGCGACCAGGTATTACCCAAAATAGAAAGGAGCTCACCATAGTGTAAATTGTTTCATACAAGAATTTATTAGATCTTAAAAGTTGCACTTACAAAAGTAGAAAGTAAAATGTCACGTTTTGTTAAAAGCCGGCCGACTTGCGAACACCCGTCCTCTCAGTTAAACAGCGCAATGACGTCAGCATGCCACTCCTCCCGACGCACGTTTCGTCGCAACACTGACATCATCCTGGGGCACCATTTAAGATTTCATAAATTCTTGTATGAAACGATTTACACTACCTTTAGCACAGTTTCACTATAATTATGAGTTGGTGGTACATACTCCCTGGATAAAGGCCCTGGCTGGGTATTAGCCGCAGGCTTATAACTGCTTGCCTTCTGGTAAGCATGCACTCTATGTGGTGGTGGTGCATGGATTCATGGTGGTGGTTTGAAGATAACTAAAGAATCCATTGAAGTTTTGCAACTTATGGACTATTTTGTTTATTTATTTATATAACGCTTTACACTCTGGTGTATTGGAATCAAATTCAGATATATAGATTTATAATTTTTATAATCGCCGTTTCACTATAATTATTGTTTCTATTTATGTGTGTATCTCACCTTATTGAGCTGCTGCTTTTTTGTGTTAGTTTTACTGTTCTTACTACTAACGGTCTTTTCTTAGGAACTTGTACCTGGTTCTACTGGGAAGAATGCAGGGCGAAGTGAAGAGTAAAATTAGCAGCTGTATCAGGGTGCTGAATGGGACCATTTAGGAAGTTCTGTTTGTCACCCTCCTCGTAGATAAATAGTGGGCTACACAAGGGAGTAAGAGGAGTTCTCACAGGGAGTCTTTAGAACAGCAGTGGACTCCAGAAATGGCCCCCGTGGGACTTGGTGGGGCCTATTCAACAGAAATGTAGTATTCACAGTTATTGGCATTTCCCGGCTGGGGGATACCTGGAGAGGTTCTGGTGCCCTGAATAGGAAAAGTCGGCTTGAACTGGGAAAGTCACTCACAGCCAGTGTTGGTCATCTTACTTTAAAAAAGTAATTAGTTAAGTTACAAATTACTTCTCCCAAAAAGTAATTGCGTTAGTAACTCAGTTACTACATTGGAAAAGTAATTAGTTACGCAGCAAAGTAACTGTGACTTTTTTTTAAATATTCTATACGTGTAACTAAGGTGCGGGTCTAGTATTACTGTAAGCCAGGGGCGCATTTATTATTATTGTTATATATCGTGTAACCAAGGGGAGGCTCTATTATTACTCTAACCAAGGGGCAGATCTGTTATAGCGTGTAAGCAAGGGGCGGGTCTATTATTATTATATTGTGTAAGGGGCGGATGGCTACAGAAGAGGGCGAATGTTAAATTAATGGGCAGAGCTCGATATATAACAATAATAATAAATGCGCCCCTTGGTTACAGTAATACTAGACCCGCCCCTTAGTTACACGATAGACGCCCATTGCAGAGTAGCACGAGCATCGGGAGCGTGCGGCATCGCCTCATACAATTACATGTTAACTGCACCTACACGGTGTAGAGTTCACTCAGAGCTGTTTAAGTTCGGCAATTTTCGTAAGCTCCGTAGTCCTTCGTACTGCGCAAGTGCTGCGCCTGCGCAGTACAGGGGGTCCTTATCCGACGGGGGAACTTTTTTGGCAGGACACCGGAATTACACTACTGCCATCTAGTGGCGGTAAAAGTAATTGAGGTAGCAAGAAGGAAAAATCCCCCACGTTGGGGTTTTTAGGCAGCGTACAATGAAAAAGTCAAAGTTAATATGTAAAAAAGTTTTTTTATTTATTAAATAACAAAATGGGACAATTGGGTTAGAACATGAGCTCCAGTGGGATAAATGGTATATAAAAAAGCATGGATAAACATAAAGCAGACTAATGTTCACATAACAACAGTAAAATACAAAGTCTGTCGTATAAATGAGAAGATATCCCTGACGCGTTTCAACCCAACAAAAGGGTCTTCCTCAGAGGGAAAAGAGTCTGCTAGACAGGAAGGGATAAAGTATCAATGTTAGTGGCAAAATACAGTTTGCAAAGTAGAAAGGCTCCCAAGTTAGGAGCAAAAAATGCCAGAGCGCCATATATTTTATATTTACCACAATGATGTATATCCTGAAGATAAAAAGTATAGTATTCCCACGTGGAGAGTTTTTAGTAAAGAAGACACCATCCACTTTCCATAGGGTGTGCCAGGGAGACTCCGCTGGAAGTCACACGGATCCTAAGGCGCCAAGTAAGCCTTACGGGAGGTCACACGCATAGAGTTCCTCTCCTTCTTCTCCCACTGCTGAAGGCAGGGGTATCCAGAGGGGAGGAAGACAACCTGGATGGGGCCAGAGAACACGTGGGCACCACCTGTGGAGAAGTCCAGAAGGGAGGGGTTGAGGGGTTTGTATTAGTTATTGGTATCAGACTAGGCTGAGACATCGCTCTATCGTTCCCCATTTAGTGTTTGGGGGAGAAAAGCAGTGTGCTAAAACCTATGGGGGACATCTCTTATATGGGCATCCATGTGTGGTCATTATTGCCATACAGGATAGCAATAGATCATAGCATGCAGTGAGTGTGGTTGTGTGGGTGAGAAAACAACACAGACCAGGGCCAGACAAAAAGAAACCTAGATCACCAAAACTCAGTGATGGGGAGATGGAAAAGTGAGGAGTGCGTGTGTGAGGAAGTGAGGAAAATGGACCGTAGGGTGACAGAAGTGGGTAAGAAGGGGTGATGAGCTGTGAAAAGTTGGTTGGATGAGGGAAAGTGAGATGGAGCAAGGGGAGGGAAGGGAAGGGAAGGGCGGATGAAAAAAAAAGGGAAAGGCAGTGTTTGACAAAACTAATCAAAGTGAAGAAAAAGTGAAAATATATGTGTGTATATTGAGGGGATAGGTGGCTATGGTCATACCTGAGGGTATAAAACAAAAGGATAATACCAAATGCTGCTATTAGTGATGCAGTGTCACAATATCACTAGCAGATGATACACTGAGAAGAAGTAGGTCCCAGGTCCTGGTCACGGAAGTGGTAATTTTTCAAAAGAACCTTGGGCCAAAGATGAGAGTCACCTAGTCTGAAATTAGAGGGTAATGATAATGTTTTTTAGAGGAAGCAAGAAAATATCCCACTAGAGTACCGAGATGATATGAGAGTGAGGGCAACAAGCATAGCCCTGGGACAGTGTCCATACATACCGCATAAGGAAATCTCGGTGGGATGTAGTCCTGCTGGGATGATGGCAGTGATGTATATCAACTGCCAGTCAGTTAAATAGGTGGGCAATCAGAGATGATTGCCGGAAATGAGCCACAGGAGGTGGTCAGCGGGAAGCTGACCCCATTGGTAGGTAGGTGCCCACATGTTACTGTGTCCATCCAGGTGAATACGGCCGCCATATAGGCAGGCCGCGTGTGGCGTCCCCGGCGTTCCTGTCGGCCAGAAAATGGCCCGTAGATACGTCATCCCTGACGTAAATCACGTGGCGTACGCTCGTCATGCGCACCAGCGGGGCCCCGCGCGTGCGCAATGAGGAGCGCCGTCCAGGGATGTCCAGGGACACCGCCGACGAGAGGTGCTGCCAGCGATTGGTCGCACGGGACCAGCCCAGATGCGTCAATCAGCGGGACTAGGCGAGGCGCGCAGAGGTGGAAAACAGCGCGTCCCCCCCCCCCTCGTCGGGAAGGCGTAGTGGCGTCACTCAGCAACCGGGACAAAGCAGCGGGGTCAGGCAGATCCCAGGGGTGGAAAAGTGTGTTCGTTAGGGGAAAAATTAACAAAACCTGCAGCAAGAAAAATAATAATAAATGAATAAATAACTAAAATGTTTTATTTTATTTTATTTTAGTTATTTATTCATTTATTATTATTTTTCTTGCTGCAGGTTTGTTAATTTTTCCCCTAACGAACACACTTTTCCACCCCTGGGATCTGCCTGACCCCGCTGCTTTGTCCCGGTTGCTGAGTGACGCCACTACGCCTTCCCGACGAGGGGGGGGAGACGCGCTGTTTTCCACCTCTGCGCGCCTCCCCTAGTCCCGCTGATTGACGCATCTGGCTCATTTCCGGCAATCATCTCTGATTGCCCACCTATTTAACTGACTGGCAGTTGATATACATCACTGCCATCATCCCAGCAGGACTACATCCCACCGAGATTTCCTTATGCGGTATGTATGGACACTGTCCCAGGGCTATGCTTGTTGCCCTCACTCTCATATCATCTCGGTACTCTAATGGGATATTTTCTTGCTTCCTCTAAAAAACATTATCATTACCCTCTAATTTCAGACTAGGTGACTCTCATCTTTGGCCCAAGGTTCTTATGAAAAATTACCACTTCCGTGACCAGGACCTGGGACCTACTTCTTCTCAGTGTATCATCTGCTAGTGATATTGTGACACTGCATCACTAATAGCAGCATTTGGTATTATCCTTTTGTCTTATACCCTCAGGTATGACCATAGCCACCTATCCCTTCAATATACACACATATATTTTCACTTTTTCTTCACTTTGATTAGTTTTGTCAAACACTGCCTTTCCCTTTTTTTTTTCTTTTTTTTTCATCCGCCCTTCCCTTCCCTCCCCTTGCTCCATCTCACTTTCCCTCATCCAACCAACTTTTCACAGCTCATCACCCCTTCTTACCCACTTCTGTCACCCTACGGTCCATTTTCCTCACTTCCTCACACACGCACTCCTCACTTTTCCATCTCCCCATCACTGAGTTTTGGTGATCTAGGTTTCTTTTTGTCTGGCCCTGGTCTGTGCTGTTTTCTCACCCACACAACCACACTCACTGCATGCTATGGTCTATTGCTATCCTGTATGGCAATAATGACCACACATGGATGCCCATATAAGAGATGTCCCCCATAGGTTTTAGCACACTGCTCTTCTCCCCCAAACACTAAATGGGGAACGATAGAGCGATGTCTCAGCCTAGTCTGATACCAATAACTAATACAAACCCCTCCCTTCTGGACTTCGCCACAGGTGGTGCCCACGTGTTCTCTGGCCCCATCCAGGTTGTCTTCCTCCCCTCTGTATACCCCTGCCTTCAGCAGTGGGAGAAGAAGGAGAGGAACTCTATGCGTGTGACCTCCCGTAAGGCTTACTTGGCGCCTTAGGATCCGTGTGACTTCCAGCGGAGTCTCCCTGGCACACCCTATGGAAAGTGGATGGTGTCTTCTTTACTAAAAACTCTCCACGTGGGAATACTATACTTTTTTTCTTCAGGATATACATCATTGTGGTAAATATAAAATATATGGCGCTCTGGCATTTTTTGCTCCTAACTTGGGAGCCTTTCTACTTTGCAAACTGTATTTTGCCACTAACATTGATACTTTATCCCTTCCTGTCTAGCAGACTCTTTTCCCTCTGAGGAAGACCCTTTTGTTGGGTTGAAACGCGCCAGGAATATCTTCTCATTTATACGACAGACTTTGTATTTTACTGTTGTTATGTGAACATTAGTCTGCTTTATGTTTATCCATGCTTTTTTTTATATACCATTTTTCCCACTGGAGCTCATGTTCTAACCCAATTGTCCCATTTTTTTATTTAATAAATAAAAAAACTTTTTTACATATTAACTTCGACTTTTTCATTGTACGCTGCCTAAAAACCCCAATGTGGGGGATTTTACCTTCTTGCTATCCTTTAGGGGTGAGCAGCACTCTTTTTACCTTCGGGTATGTGTCTTCCCTCTGCTATAAGTAATTGAGGTAATGCCGCCAAAGTAATGGGAACTGCGTTACCATGAGGGGAAAAGTAATCAGTTAGATTACTCGTTACCCTCTAAAGTAACTGCGTTAAGTAACTCCGTTTATTTTAACTCAGTTACTTACATCACTGCTCACAGCTGCAGCAAAGATCCATCCAATGACAGGAGTCTGAACCCACCTGCCGGAAAGATGTCAAAGTTGGCAGCTAATCGTAGGCAGAGACATTCCCTGACCAGCAGCCGCATGTATGCAAGGGGCGTGCTGTGGGATGGGGAATGTCTCATCTGCCTATGATTGGCTGTCAGGCGATAGCCAATGATAGCTTGGGTGGGATTGGACTAATGTTTGAACATGCCTGGCCTGAACTTATCCAGGGAAAAGATCTGTGCAGGGCTAATGCTGGGGAGTGGGTCCTTTTTTTCTGGTGAGAGGAGGAATGTGATTGGCTACTGCTAAGGCCAACCACAGTTCTTCTAGCCCTGCCTAATGGCCCCAGGCAAAATAATGAAGAGAGCCCTTGCTGTGGACAGAGGAGACCACAGTCCATGGAAAATAATAAGCTTTGTAGGGGAGAGACCTGTGGCTATATTTAGGGACAGACGAACACTTACTACTGACCCCTGAACTCCACCTCACTTACTACTGACCCCTGAATTCTGCCTCATATGCTACTGAACTCTAAACTCTGCCTCATATGTTACTGAACCCTGAACTTTGCTTCACTCACTCCTGATCTTTGAACTCTGCCTCACTTACTACAGTCTTCTGAACCTCCACCTCACTTACCTTTGACCCCTGAACTCTACCTCACTTACTCTGAGCCCTAAACTCTGCCTCACTTACTATTGACCCCTTAACTCCACCACACTTATTCCTGACCCCCTAAACTCCTCCTCACTTACTACTTACACCTGATCTTTTCATCACTTACTTCTGACACCTAAACTCTGCCTCACTACTGACCCCTGTGCTCTGCCTCACTTACTACAGACCCTGAACTCTGCCTTACTTATTGCTGACCCCTGAACTCTGCCTCATATGCTACTGATCTCTGAACTCTGCCTCACTTACTACAGACCACTGCATCTCTGTCTCACTTACGCCTGATCCCTAAACTCCACCTCACTTACTACTGACCCCTGAATTTCACCTCAATTCCTGACCCCTCATCTCTGCCTTACTTACTACTGGCCCCTAAACTTTGCTTCACTACTGACCCCTGAACTCTGCCTTACTTGCTATTGACCCCTGAACTCTGCTTCATTTACTACTGACCCCTGTTAGGTACCTGGTAGTGCTGAGCTTGACTTGATGGTTGGAGACCTCTCTTACAACTCTGGTTCAGGGCCTGCTGGATTGGGGACAGCGTAGCCGTGAACTCAGCGGGTAGGAGTGTCCGTGTGGATGCAGCAGGCTGATGCAGGGTAGATGCAGGGCTTGCTTAGAGGGTAGGTCTGCAGATGAAGGTTCGGCAGGAAACCAGGAGGCAGGAGGTAAACCGACAACAGGAGCAGCAGCAGACGACTGAAGTAGCTGACAGCAACGGCAGGAGATCAGCAGATGACGGCAGCAGCGAAGACCTGTGCAGGGACACTGGAGCAGGGATGGTCAGGCAAGCCGGGTCACAACAGGTAAGGCAGACAGGTATGGACGGCAGGCAGGAGGATGGTCAGGAGGCAAGCCGGGGGTTCAGCAACAGTAACACAGTCCAGAGCAGGGTCAAACAAGCCGGGGTCAAGGAACGGAGAGAGTAGCGGAGTCAAACAAGCCGGGTCACAGGTAGGGAGCTTCAGACAGGTTCAGGTTGGGGTCACAGGTGGGAGCTGAGACGGACAGCGCCGCATGCAGGCAGCTGTCCCCTTTAAATAAGGCCACTGGCGCCAAAGCGGCGCCGATCGCGCACGTGCACGCGCACGGGGGCGCGCGCGCCCGCTATTTGCGCACGGGAGCGCGCGCACGAGTCCCGCGGGCGCGTGCACGCGCCCGCGGCGCGCGCCGACGCGCGCGCCGGCGTTCAGAGGGACCAGGGCTGCCCAGGTGCCCGCGCACCCTCCGGCTAGGGTGCCCAGGGCGGCTAGAGCCCTGACATTGCCCCCTCACAAGGGGCAACCTCCGGGTGCCCATTAGGCGTTGTCTTTCTGGATGGGAAGAAAGAAAGGTGCGGATTAGTCTCTTGGCATGAAGGTTGCATTCTGGCTCCCATGAATTACTCTCGGCCCCATACCCCTTCCACTTGATCAGGAACTGCCTCTCCCCCCTACGTCTCCTGCAATCAAGGATGGCCTCTACCTCGTACTCCTCATTACCTTGGACCAGGACAGGTCCGGGTGGGTTTGTACCCCTATCAGGGAAGGGATCGGGCACAGCGGGTTTCAGGAGAGAAACGTGGAAGACTGGGTGGACTCTCATAGAGTCGGGCAGGGACAGCTCATAGGAAACTTCATTGATCCTCCTCTTCACAGGGAAAGGTCCTAAGAACTTGGGAGCAAGCTTCTTAGAGGGACAAGCAAGTCTAAGGTTAGTTGTAGCTAGCCATACCTGGTCGCCCACCTGCAAGTTCAGCTCACCCCTCCTCTTCCGATCGAAGAATCTTTTGCTGTCCTCCTGTGCCTTGGTGATTGCCTCCTGAAGAATCCTGTTGTTGCGGCTGAGGAACGAAGCTGTATCCTGGACTGCCGGGACTGAAGATTCTGGGAGAAAGTCAGGGAGAAAAGACAAGTGAAAACCGTAGTTGGCAAAAAATGGGGATTGACCTGTGGCTGAATGACTGGCATTATTATAAGAGAATTCAGCTAGGGGTAATAGGGACACCCAATCGTCCTGTACAAAGGACGTGAAGCACCTTATGTATTGCTCTAAAGTCTGGTTGGTGCGTTCCGTCTGCCCATTAGTTTGGGGGTGGTATGCAGAAGAAAGGGCCAGCTCAATCTTAAGGATCTCACAAAGGGCCCTCCAAAAACGGGACGTGAACTGGACCCCCCTATCTGATACTATATTGGCCGGAACCCCATGTAACCTGACTATCTCCTTAATAAAAAGATGGGCAGTCTCTGTGGCAGATGGTGTTCCCCTTAAAGGCAAAAAGTGGGCCATTTTGGACAGCCGGTCCACTACTACAAAAATAGCAGAGCACCCCTCTGAGCACGGAAGCTCGACTATAAAGTCCATGGACAACATTCGCCAAGGTCGATCAGGTGCAGGAAGAGGCTTCAAAAGTCCCCAAGCTCGGTTCCTAGACGTCTTGCTGCGGTTACAAACAGGGCAGGAGTCAACATAAGACTTGCAGAATTCCTTTAGTTTGGGCCACCAAAAGGTGCGTTGCACCAACTCCACAGTTTTACGGCTCCCGAAGTGTCCTGCCAGTGGATGGTCGTGTAGAAGGGTCAGGACCTTCACCCTTACAGATTCGGGGACGAAGACTTGACTTCCCCTCCAGAGGAGTCCATCGCTGGAAGTTAGGGTGACCCCATGGGGTCCCTGGGAACTGGCGGATGCCTCCCGGATTTGAGATAGCAGATCTGGCTGTAAAAGTAGAAAGTTTCCGGAAGATAGGATGGTGTCTGGGGTGGTGGAGTCCTTGGGACTGTCAAACATCCGGGAAAGGGCGTCAGGCTTCACATTCTTGGAACCGGGACGATACGTAATATGAAAGCAGAACCTTGAGAAAAACAGAGCCCAGCGGGCTTGTCGGGGTTTGAGTCGCTTGGCAGTTCGTAAGTACTCAAGGTTCTTGTGGTCAGTGTAGATGAGTACTGGATGATTAGCTCCCTCCAAGAGGTACCTCCATTCTTCTAGTGCCGATTTGATAGCCAAGAGCTCCCGGTCCCCGACATCATAATTCCTCTCGGCTGGAGAAAGTTTCCGAGAGAAAAATCCCACTGGGTGCATGGCGTCTTTATTGCCCTGTCGTTGTGACACGACCGCCCCAACTGCCACTTCAGATGCATCGACCTCCAAGATGTAAGGGAGGGCAGGGTCGGGGTGACTGAGGATAGGGGCGGAGGTAAACAGTCTCTTAAGCTGATCAAAGGCCCCTTGAGCTTCCGGGCCCCAGTGGAAGCGTGTGCCCTGCTTGGTCAGCTGGGTGATGGGGGTGATGATAGCAGAGAACCCCTTAATAAACTTCCTGTAGAAGTTTGCAAATCCTACGAACCGTTGGATTCCTTTTTTATCTACAGGTGCTGGCCAGTCAAGAACGGCGGACACCTTCTGAGGGTCCATTCTAATGCCTGCCGGGGAGATTTCAAGTCCCAAAAACTGGATTTCCTGCTGCTCAAATTCGCACTTCTCGGCCTTTGCATACAGGCCGTGCCGTCGGAGTCGAAGGAGTACCTTGCCCACATGCCCACGATGTTGTTCAAGGGTTTGGGAGAAAATCAAGATGTCGTCCAGATAGACGATCACGAAAATGTCCAAATAGTCTCTGAGTACATCATTGATGAAATGCTGGAACGTGGCCGGGGCATTACAGAGCCCGAAGGGCATGACCAAGTACTCATAGTGGCCGAAACGAGTCCGGAAAGCCGTCTTCCACTCGTCCTCGGCCCGAATGCGGACCAAATTGTATGCACCCCTGAGGTCCAATTTGGTGAAAACCGTTGCCGATCTTAGCTTCTGAAAGAGCTCAGGGATTAAGGGCAGGGGGGGGGGGTACCGATTCTTGACCGTTATTTTATTGAGCTCCCGGTAGTCCACACAGGGCCTCAAGGACTGATCCTTCTTGGTGACGAAGAAGATGCCTGCGCCAGCAGGAGAGGTGGAATGGCGGATGAACCCCTTCTTTAAGTTTTCGGCAATGTAGGTCTTCAGGGCCTCTTGTTCTTTCTCGGAGAGAGGAAAAATGCGACCGAAGGGAATTTCAGCCCCAGGGAGGAGCTCGATGGGGCAATCATAGGGACGGTGGGGCGGAAGGGAGTCTGCCCCCCGCTTGCTGAAAACGTCCAGAAAGTCATGATAAGGTTGGGGTACAGATTGGCGTAGGTCTTGATCCGCGTCTAGGCAAAGCAAGGTAGAGGATGGTCCGAGGGTTGCAGGTAGGCAGTGTTCCTGGCAGTACCGAGATTGAAATTCTACCTCCCCGGTGGACCAATGGATCAGCGGGTTATGGGCCTGGAGCCATGGCATACCCAGGATGACCGGGAACAGGGGAGAGGAGATCACGTCCATGGTCAGGAGCTCCTGATGTTGAGGGAAAATTGTAGCGGTTAAGGGCAAAGTCTCTTGAGTCACCTGGCCAGACTTAATGCGGGACCCATCCGCCAGAAACACAGTAAGTCCTTGGGTCTTCTTCTGGAGCGGCAGGGCGTGAGTGTTGGCGAAGGTGGCATCCACGAAACAGCTACACGCCCCGGAGTCAATGATGGCGCTGGTGAGGATTGTCCTTCCCTGGCACTGCAACGACAGAGGAAGGGTAAGGTGAATAGTACTGGCTGGGCAGGGTGCAGAGAGAGGAGATACGGATGATAAGCACTTACGCGTCTTGACAGGGCAACCATTCACGAAATGTCCAGAGCCCCCACAGTACAGACACAGATTCAACTGGCGACGTCGGGCCCGTTCCTCGGGCGTCAAGGGGGCACGTAGAAGACCAATCTGCATCGGTTCGGAACCATCTGAAGCAGGTCCCACGGGAGGTGTAGAGGGAGCAGGTAGGTAGCGAGTGGCAGGAACAGGAGCCCTAGCGACCATCCAAGCTGGGCGACTGGGCAAAGCAGAGCGTTCAGCTCGGCGCTCCCGTAGGCGACGGTCCAATTGGATTGTCAGAGTGACAAGGTCCTCAAGATCCTCAGGAACTCCTACACGGGCCAGTTCGTCTTTCAACCCCTCTGAGAGGCCCATGCGGAACTGGTGTCTGAGGGCTGCATTGTTCCATTGAGTATCCGCGCTCCAGCGCCTAAAGTCCGTGATATAGTCCTCAGCCGTCCTGCGGCCTTGCTGGAGCGCGGATAGGGCAGATTCAGCTGTAGCCGTGCGTTGAGGGTCGTCATACAACTGTGCCATTGCCTGGAAGAAGGCGGCTAAGGACTGGGTCATGACACTGTTGGTTCCCAGAAGACGGTGGGCCCAGGACTGGGGTTCTCCTTGTAGAAGGGACACCACGAATCCCACCTTGGTGACTTCCAGGGAGAAGGTCCGGGGTTGCAGGGCAAAGTAAAGCTGGCAGGCATCTCGGAAAGCTTGAAACTTGGACCGGTCGCCCGAGAACCTTTCTGGGATAGGTACTCTAGGTTCAGGGGGAAGCATCACCACTGTTGGTTGGGAGGCAGGTTGCACTGGTGGTGGAGGTGCAGCAGCCATGGGGCTGGCAAGTTGTTGAACTTGGCCTTCCAGCTTGGTGTATCCCTCCTGCAGGGATTTCACGGCTTGTGTGAGGGCTGCCAGGTGGGAGCACATTTCCCGCATGGTTGAGGCTCCATCCGCAGGCTCAGTCATATTGGCTGTCCGTACTGTTAGGTACCTGGTAGTGCTGAGCTTGACTTGATGGTTGGAGACCTCTCTTACAACTCTGGTTCAGGGCCTGCTGGATTGGGGACAGCGTAGCCGTGAACTCAGCGGGTAGGAGTGTCCGTGTGGATGCAGCAGGCTGATGCAGGGTAGATGCAGGGCTTGCTTAGAGGGTAGGTCTGCAGATGAAGGTTCGGCAGGAAACCAGGAGGCAGGAGGTAAACCGACAACAGGAGCAGCAGCAGACGGCTGAAGTAGCTGACAGCAACGGCAGGAGATCAGCAGATGACGGCAGCAGCGAAGACCTGTGCAGGGACACTGGAGCAGGGATGGTCAGGCAAGCCGGGTCACAACAGGTAAGGCAGACAGGTATGGACGGCAGGCAGGAGGATGGTCAGGAGGCAAGCCGGGGGTTCAGCAACAGTAACACAGTCCAGAGCAGGGTCAAACAAGCCGGGGTCAAGGAACGGAGAGAGTAGCGGAGTCAAACAAGCCGGGTCACAGGTAGGGAGCTTCAGACAGGTTCAGGTTGGGGTCACAGGTGGGAGCTGAGACGGACAGCGCCGCATGCAGGCAGCTGTCCCCTTTAAATAAGGCCACTGGCGCCAAAGCGGCGCCGATCGCGCACGTGCACGCGCACGGGGGCGCGCGCGCCCGCTATTTGCGCACGGGAGCGCGCGCACGAGTCCCGCGGGCGCGTGCACGCGCCCGCGGCGCGCGCCGACGCGCCCGCGGCCCGCCCGCGCGGCGCCCACGCGCGCGCCGGCGTTCAGAGGGACCAGGGCTGCCCAGGTGCCCGCGCACATACCTCCGGCTAGGGTGCCCAGGGCGGCTAGAGCCCTGATATTGCTTTTTTCAGTACTGAAGACCAAGAAAAACATGTGGAGGCTATATTAATATTTCAGTTGAAAAAACCTAACCAAGCACCCCACAGCAGATCATGCCATGCTGTTGGACACATCAGTCCCTTAAATAGTATAACTGACAGTTTTAGATGGTCCCAGTTACTTCTCATTGGCTATAGTCATTGTTTCATATTAGGGTCCCCATCAAGGTCCCCCGACCATTGCTCTTACTTCACTGTGTTCTTCATCAGCCTGCTTACATCACTGGCTCCCTTCTGTGTTCCTTTTGTACAAAAAGTCATATTGCCCCCCAAAAAAAGAAGACCTACATGTCAATGAGAAGGAGTGCCTTTACCAGAACAGGATAGGTAACAGATTTTACCTGGGTACGACTAGGAATAAACTATTGAGCCCCAATGCAGGCAGAAATACCACCTAGATGAGTTTTTGCTAGATGCAATATTCTATGCGATAGTCAGGATGATTTTACAAAAGACCAATCTGCTTTTGTTTTATAACAAAGTAAGCAAAAACGTAACCAGGGCATTTGACACAAATCCACACAGAAGGCGTATGTGTAAGTTAAAGTCGACAGGCGTAGCAAATTCAGTTTGTAAATGCATAGAAAACTGGCTAAAGATCGAATTCAGAGAGATACTCTGAATGGTCTAACGCAGGGTCTCCAAACCTTCTAAACAAAGGGCCAGTTTACTGTTTTCAGACTTTGGGGGGCCAGTCTGTCAATGAGAGTAGAAAATTCCTTGGTGTCAATGGGTGTAAAAAATGCCCCATCATTGGTATTAGTGGGAGGAAAAGTGCTCCATCATTTGTATCAGGGAAAGGAATAATGTCCTGTCCTTGGTATCACTGAGACAAATTGTGCCCCATTGTTGGTGTCATTGGGAGGAATAGTGCCCCAAGGGCCATATACAAGCAGGCAAAGGGCCGCATCTGGCCCCTGGGCAACAGTTTGGAGACCACTGGTCTAAGGTTATTAGTGGCGTACCCCAAGGTTCAGTGTAGGTACCCTTACTTTTTAAATGATAAAGAGATTTGGGAATAAAAGCATTTCAATGTTTGCAGATGACACCAAACTGTGTAGTGGAATAACATCCTTAGTGGATGTCTCCAACAAACAAGCAGACCTGAATGCATTTTTTAAATAAGCAATTCTGTGGCAAACGAGGCGGAAGCATTAGGAAAGTAGAAGGAAAGGTTAAAAAAGCCAAAGTTTAAATGTTGCCTCCCCACTGCATATATACACTCTACATGCTGTTTGTAAAAAAATCTCAGTGTAAATACCTTTTTTTAGTCTTTCTGGGAGCAGTCATGCAATTGCACAGCTCTGGCTTCCATGTCAATGAGCGGCTGCCAGCTGGTGAGGTTGGTTGGATGTAAATCTCTCCCATGACGATAACAGGGGAGCAATGGAAGCAGGAGGGTGACGTCACTGCTCTATGAAATTCAGCTCCGTTGTTGAGCTGCTCATTGACACAGGGACCAAGAGCTGCACCATCACTCCAAAGAAGAGTAAAAAATTGGAATTTACCTGTATTAGACAGGTATCTGCTCCCCCCTCCCCCTGAAAGGTGCCAAATGTGACACCGGAAGGGGGAGGGTTACAGTGTGATGTCACTGGCTGCATATACAGTAAATACAGTGCCTTGCGAAAGTATTCGGCCCCCTTGAACTTTTCAACCTTTTGCCACATTTCAGGCTTCAAACATAAAGATATAAAATTTTTATTTTTTGTGAAGAATCACCAACAAGTGGGACACAATTGTGAAGTGGAACGAAATCTATTGGATTTTTGAAACTTTTTTAACTAATAAAAAAATGAAAAGTGGGGCGTGCAAAATTATTCGGCCCCCTTGCGTTAATACTTTGTAGAGCCACCTTTTGCTGCGATTACAGCTGCAAGTCGCTTGGGGTATCTCTCTATCAGTTTTGCACATCGAGAGACTGAAATTCTTGCCCATTCTTCCTTGCAAAACAGCTCGAGCTCAGTGAGGTTGGATGGAGAGCGTTTGTGAACAGCAGTTTTCAGCTCTTTCCACAGATTCTCGATTGGATTCAGGTCTGGACTTTGACTTGGCCATTCTAACACCTGGATACGTTTATTTGTGAACCATTCCTTTGTAGATTTTGCTGTATGTTTGGGATCATTGTCTTGTTGGAAGATAAATCTCCGTCCCAGTTTCAGGTCTTTTGCAGACTCCAACAGGTTTTCATCCAGAATGGTCCTGTATTTGGCTGCATCCATCTTCCCCTCAATTTTAACCATCTTCCCTGTCCCTGCTGAAGAAAAGCAGGCCCAAACCATGATGCTGCCACCACCATGTTTGACAGTGGGGATGGTGTGTTGAGGGTGATGAGCTGTGTTGCTTTTACGCCAAACATATCGTTTTGCATTGTGGCCAAAAAGTTCGATTTTGGTTTCATCGGACCAGAGCACCTTCTTCCACATGTTTGGTGTGTCTCCCAGGTGGCTTGTGGCAAACTTTAGACAAGACTTTTTATGGATATCTTTGAGAAATGGCTTTCTTCTTGCCACTCTTCCATAAAGGCCAGATTTGTGCAGTGTACGACTGATTGTTGTCCTATGGACAGACTCTCCCACCTCAGCTGTAGTTCTCTGCAGTTCATCCAGAGTGATCATGGGCCTCTTGGCTGCATCTCTGATCAGTCTTCTCCTTGTCTGAGCTGAAAGTTTAGAGGGACAACCAGGTCTTGGTAGATTTGCTGTGGTCTGATACTCCTTCCATTTCAAAATGATCGCTTGCACAGTGCTCCTTGGGATGTTTAAAGCTTGGGAAATCTTTTTGTATCCAAATCCAGCTTTAAACTTTTCCACAACAGTATTACGGACCTGCCTGGTGTGTTCCTTGGTCTTCATGATGCTCTCTGCGCTTTCAACAGAACCCTGAGACTATCACAGAGCAGGTGCATTTATACAGAGACTTGATTACACACAGGTGGATTCTATTTATCACCATCAGCCATTTAGGACAACATTGGATCATTCAGAGATCCTCGCTGAACTTCTGGAGTGAGTTTGCTGCACTGAAAGTAAAGGGGCCGAATAATTTTGCACGCACCACTTTTCAGTTTTTTATTTGCTAAAAAAGTTTAAAATATCCAATAGATTTCGTTCCACTTCACAATTGTGTCCCACTTGTTGGTGATTCTTCACAAAAAATAAAAATTTTATATCTTTGATGTTTGAAGCCTGAAATGTGGCAAAAGGTTGAAAAGTTCAAGGGGCAGCACAGGCGCCTGGCTAAATTTCCAAACAAAATATGCCCCCTGCTGCACAGGATAGAGCAGTAAAACAGCAAAACATCTGTATCTGAGCTCTGTATACCAATTTACTTTTCTGTCGAAGTGAAGGGGGTGGGCGAATCCTGATTTTTAAATCTAAAATACACTTACACTTTACATTCCACCTACACATGATTGCACGTTTGATGTGAAGACAGGATCGCTTCACACTTCAATTGACTTTACTAAATCACCCCCTGAGACTTTTCTAAGACTAAAGTATTTCTGTAAAGAGTCTTGAAGTTGAGCTTCAGCGATAGAAAAACACTACCATTTAATTTAGTTATGCATTCACTGAAAAAACAAAATCCCCACATGTATTTTAACTAGAGATAGTATCCGAAAGTATCCAGGAAGTACCCAAACCCGCCTTTATATTAACTTTCGGTATGTAAGGGTATGGTAGGGTAATAGGCTGTTCCTACATGTTCCCATCCTCGTTGGGCACCAAGCAAAGGTCACATGAGAGGGCTATTCCGAGGTGGGTTCTTCTGAGCTATGTTAGTGTAAAACCCTCTAGTGTGCTTCCAGATTAGTTCAGGCAAATTTATGTTTCACTGCTTGTAAGTCTGAAATTGGGTCAGGGTTTACTGCAGGTCAGGACGGATGACTCCCAGAGGCAGGTCTCTGGTACCTCCCCCTGCATCTGGAAGTGTGAAGAAACTTCTAGACATTAGTGGGCAGAGACCAGGAGGGCTAATCGGCATACTTGAGGGAACTTGGCCAATCCTCGGGCAGAATTCCTGGTAGGGTGATTGAGTCAGCCCTTAAATATTTTGAAGCCATGCCAGCAGCGGAACCGGGAGAAAAAGGGAGTGCTGAGAAGGCTGTCAGTGGCCTAGGAGGGGCCCCCTATGTCTAGGGGGCTTTTGCCTCCAGGTACAAACAAGGCCAAGGATAAATCCAAGGGAAAAACTAAGCTTAACTTACCACCAGCTCGCAGACAACCAAATAACCTGTCTAACAGTATGCGTTAAAAGCAGGGGTTTAGTCTGCACACATTTGCAAATGCATGCGTAAGCCACAGAGCCTCGTCAAGGCACCCTGGTATCTGTGGTACCTAACACTAACTTATAAGTGTCCCCACAGTGGAGGCACATGCATTCTGATGGATAGGTGAGAGCAGGTGGACTGAAGTGGAGCCACCCCTTCTTAAAGGTACAGGGAAACACTGAACAACCAGCATATAGCACAATGGCTGCAAAGTTGTCAGTGTGTTGCCTGACCAAAAAACACGACAGTGATACAAAAAAGACGCCACCTGCTCCCATCTATAGCTGGCAATCGCAGTAAGAAGTATTGGAAGGCTAACAACAGGTACAAACAAGGCTAAGGATAAATCCAAGGGAAAAACCAACCTTAACTTACCACCAGCCCGCAGACAACCAAAAAGCCACAGAGCCTTGTCAAGGCACCCGGGTATCTGTGGTACCTAACACTAATTTATCGTGTTTTTTGGTCAGGCAACGCACTGACACCTTTGCAGCCATTGTCTTATATGCTGGATGTTCAGTGTGCCCCTGTCCCTTTAAGAAATGGTTCAGTCCACCTGCTCTCACCTATCCATCAGAATGCATGTGCCTCCACTGTGGGGACACTTATAAATTAGTGTTAGGTATCACAGATACCAGGGTTCCTTGGCGAGGCTCTGTGGCTTACGCATGCATTTGCAAATGTTTGCAGACAAACAGTGGCGGAACTACCACCACAGTGACCCACGCGGGCGCCAGGGAGGATGAGGAATGAATTTTGCAGCCCCCCCCCCCACGGTCCCCCAGCCAGGGGAAGTGAGGAGAGGAAGAGACGAGCTGTCCGTACGAGCAGAGAGCGCGATTGCCCACTGTAAGAGCTTTCATTTGAATTTCCTGTGTTCCCGGGGCTTACGTCACATAACCCCACCTCTTGGCCCGGCGCCTTCGATAGACAGAACACCGGTCCTATACGGGACATGTTACGTCATCAAAGGCGCAGGGCCAAGAGGTGGGGCTATGTGACGTGAGCCCCGGGAACACAGGAAATTCAAATGAAAGCTCTTACAACGAACCATCTCACTCTCTGCTGATCTGGATGGCTCGCCTCTTCCTCTGCACAGGTGAGGTTGCATTGTGCATGGGACATGCTGCATTGGGCACAGGTGAGGCAGTATTGGGCACAGGTGAGGCTGTATTGGGCACAGGCAGGACACTCTGAATTGGGCACAGGTGAGGCTGTATTGGGCACTGGACATGCTGCACTGGGCACAGGCCACGCTGCACTGGGCACAGGTGAGGCTGTATTGGGCATGGGCAGGCCACGCTGCATTGGGAACAGGCAAGCCACATTGGGCACAGGTCACGCTGCATTGGGCACAGGTGAGGCTGCATTGGGCACTGGACATGCTGCATTGGGCACAGGCAGGTCATGCTGCATTGGGCACAGGCCATGCTGCATTGGGCACAGGCCATGCTGCGCTGGGCACAGGCCACGCTGCATTGGGCACAGGTGGGCACAGGTGAGGCAGTATTGGGCACAGGTGAGGCTATATTGGGCACAGGAAGGCCACGCTGCATTGGGAACAGGCAGGCCACATTGGGCAAAGGTGAGGCTGCATTGGGCACAGATGAGGCTGAATTGGGCACTGGACATGCTGCATTGGGCACAGGCAGGTCACGCTGCATTGGACACAGGTCAAGCTGCATTGGACACAGGCCACGCTGCATTGGAACAGGCCACACTGCATTGGGCATAGGTGATGGTGGGGGCACCTGATGTAAGGAGGGACTCTACTGGGGCACCTGATGTAAGGAAAGACTCTACTGGGGGCACCTGATGTAAGGAGGGACTCTACTGGGGACACCTGATGTAAGGACGGATTCTGCTGGGGACACCTGATGGCATCTGGTGGCAGGCGACGTGGCAAGTGACACACTCGGGGCTACCACTGAATCTGCATTATGGTGAGTTGAACTATTTCATTTTATATTACAATGTAATAATAGAAATAATGCGTTTTAATCATCCTGACACCATAACAACCATGGTGCCGTGATGATTGAGGCGCTAACACCCGGGCTTTTTGGAGTATCTTTATCTGTTGATTGTTAAACTTTCTGGAATACATACTGTGTATGCTATTGTGGTGTAGGATCTGGGCCTGTTGTCCCTCCATCCCTCTCTTTCCTTCTCTCTCCTTCCCTCCCTATCTTTCTTTCTTTTTCCATATCTAAACAGATACCCTTCCGGGTATCGCCGCTCCGGCCAATCACAGCGCCGCTGCGGCACTGTGATTGGCCAGAGCGGCGAGGACGTCGCTCCGCGCATGCGCGCGGGACACTTCAACTGCGGTGAGCCGCAGTTGAAGGTGGGGATTAACACTGTAAATGCACCATTGTCTACGGCGCGCATGCGCCGTAGACAACGTTGTAAAACGTTCTTTTTAAATATCTCCTAAACCGTGCAGGTTTAGGAGATATTTCTTGTACCTACAGGTAAGCCTTAATCTAGGCTTACCTGTAGGTGCAAGTTGAATTTCTGTGTATACAACCACTTTAAGCTTGATTTTCCCCTTGGATTTATCCATGGCCTTGTTTGTACCTGTTGTTAGCCTTCCAATGCTTCTTACTGCGATAGCCAGTTATAGATGGGAGCGAGTGGCGTCTTTTTTATATCACAGCCTTTGCCTCCAGGCTGGGCTTGGGCTGGCTTAGGAAGATCCATTCAGCGTCGTGGTTTGTACAGGATTCTTGCCTGAGAGCAGTGGGGGCATGGAGGACAGAGTGAATACATTAGCACACCCAGGGATTCAAAAGAAGAGAGACTGCCACATGTAGCAAGCTTTTAAAGGACAGCGCTGTGCTTTACACATTATCCCTTGTTCTGGGAGATCTTCAGAGCAGAAAAAATGAAAAAAGCTGGGGAACCTTTCAGGTGGCTGAAGCATTTCGAGGGGGATCCCCTGAGGGGCTCTAAGGAAGAAGGGGATCCCCCCAAGACGTGTCAGCCATCTGGAAGGTTCTCGGGCATGCTGGACATGGTCCCGGTGACCTGGTTGCTTTGTGTCCATTTTGGACTTTGATATGTTTTTTTGCTCTACTTGTTTGTGAGTATATTTCCTTTCCTTCTATATACCATTAAACACCACTTGGGTAATGGGCAAGGTTGGTGCGGCCTCTTTTCTTTTTTTCTATAGTGAGTCCATTGGGTGTCCCCTGACCCTTGGAGGGCAGCAAGGTCCTTGCATCTATCAGGAGCCATAGAGATTCTAGGCAATATCCATTGCCATCACATCACTTTTGAGCGTAGGAGATATTGCTTGTTTGAGATCTTCAGAGCAGCTGGGTGAGCTGGTAGACAAGCAGCCAGGAGGGCAGGTAGACAAGCAGCTGGGAGGGCTGGTAGACAAGCAGCCAGGAGGGCTGGTAGTTCCTGCAGGTGGTGGAGCTGGGAACAGTTCTACAGGAGGAGAGGAGATACACCTGCATGCAGCTTTTCAACATGTTGTGCTATTTTCCAAAGGGGCTGAGAGCTCCTGTCCATAAGGGACTTTGCCACTGATCCAAGAGAATGGGTGTTTCTAGCAAGGAGAGCAGTCTAGGATCTTTTTCTCTGTACATAGGAAGGAAGTTGTCCTCAGCTGTTGTTCTTCAAGTCAAGTTGGGCATCCCATAATTCCTATACTCTATCCAGTTTGTTTTCCCCAATAAAATAACAAAAACAAGCCCATGGACTAATTTCTTGTGTCTGGATGCATGTTGGAAATGTGTGTTGCCTGGCTGTGCAGGAATACGGGAGCCAGTTACAAGCAGCCTTTACGGGGGTAGTGTTACATTTGGGGTTCTTGTCCGAGATTCTCAACCAACCAACAAGCTAAAGAACAGTCAATTTGTTACTGAGCGAGCCAGAGAGGAAAAATTGTGCTGTGCTATTTTCTTTTTCTGGAACTGTGTGACCTGTTGAAGTATGCCATTACTTGATTCATTGCTCATAGAAACCATGCTGACCTCTTGCAAAGGTGAAGTTCAAACATCTTCCTGCTGCCTAACGGTGGCTGGAGCCAAAGACTGTGCTATGTTTCAACATGTTTCTCTCAGTGAAAAGTGTGTTATTCTGCATGCTGTTGCCTGTAGCAACCACAGTGGGCTATCATGTGTTGGAAGATTGCAACTGTCATCCAGTTGCCTAACCACGGCTGGGATTTATGTTCATCTTGCTGTACAATCTGCTAATGTCAGTGAGAACTGTGCTGTGCTGTTTGTCATCACCCATGGCAACCATGGCAGGCTATAATTTTTCTAAGGATCACAAGTGTCCAGCTGCCTGATAATAGCTGAGAATAGTGACTCTGTGCTTATGTTTCCTGCCAATTTCAGTGAAAAGTGCATGGATTCATCTGCTGTCACCCATAGCAATCAGGGCAAGTCTCTGTTGCTGTGTGTCTCAGTTGTCCAACAACGGGGGAGGTTAAAGAGTGTTCAAAAAAAAAATTCTGCTCAAATCAGTGGGCTATGTGTTACACATTTCACCGTTGCACGTAGCAACTATTGAGGGCCTTCACTATTATCTTCGCTCAGCTGTCCAACCACGGCTGGGATCGTGTGCCATGTCGTGACAAGTCCTGCAAACATTAATACATGTGAATTGCCTATGAATGTCTATGAAAGAACTGCTCTTACATGTTTCAGTTTGGTCGTGAAGGGGTTACTGCCAGTGCAGTAAAAAACCTGCTGGCGCCAGAGTGTATGTGTTAGGGGCGGAGCTGCAGCTCAAGGCAAATCTAGTGCACCCATCACATGGAGATGAGAGTGAGAGAGAGGAGCAAGATGGAGGATGCTGTGAGAGTTTTCCATAGGATCTTTTGGCTGAGGTGCAGGAAGTAACTCTGGTGGAGACCGGAGTACGCCTAGAGCATCGAGGAAGGTTCGCCCTTGGAGTGATCAGAGGAGTGGAGAGGCTGTGCCTGGTATGTCCTGGCTGCAGGACACCCACTGCCATGGTCAGTGCCTGGATAAAGTGCGAACACTGAGCGAACTGGCATTTGCCACCTACAGCGTAGACCTGCAGTCAGGTTTAGAAAGGACCGGAATGTAAATGCACTGCAAGGGAATGTAATGTAGGGCTGCACATGACAGTGTGTCAAGTGACACACTTTTCAGGCTCTGGGGGAGTGTTAATGTGTGAGGGGCTGGGCTGAGCAAGGGGAGTGGCCATATAAGAAGGAGGGGCGGAGCCACGGGGCTCAGTGCGGGAAGGACAGAACCAGAGGAGGCAGCTTTTACCACTGCTCCTCTTTGCCAGTCACAGAATGGCCGACGGCCTGGAGGGGATTGCGAGGCTGCGGGCGGCGGCGGAGGTACAAGGGGCAGGATGGCGGCAGGATCGAATGGCGGTTGTGCTGTCCGAGGCACAAGTGGGGACAAGAGAGCTGTAAGAGTAAGAGCGGTCCAAGGATGGCGGTGCGGCGCCGCGTGTCTAGGCCCAAGGTCCGTTATTCGGCTGGCCCATCCAGGTTAGTGAGAAGTCCCAGGGGGGAGCGGGTCTACCCCTGCCCCCCCACCCACCACGTAGACGAGCAGGAGAGACAGCGCTGGAGGGCCCGGAAAAGATGCTGGCCATGGGCCTAGGGCGGGAGGCGGAGCCTCGGGCCTAGCCAGCATGGGATCCCCAGGTTCAATTAGAAGAGCTACTACAGCCTCCTCTGCCCCTGCAGCTCTGAACGAGTTGAGGGGAGGTAGGAACAGTGAGGGGAGGGGGGCGGTGAGGGCAGCAAGGGACGGGAGGATGGCCGGCACAACAGGTTCCTCTGGGACCACGTCCCCCCCCCCCCAGCAGCTTGGCACTATCATGGGGGCGGGGATCTAAGGACTACTAGGGCTACGGCCGGGAGGGGGGTGTCTGCTCCCAGACGTGCCAGAACATCAGATCCCTCCGCGGCTCTGCACGAGTCGGGGGGCAACAAGGTCACAGGAACAACTGCAGGGGGGAGGCTTGGGGTCAACTCCGCTGCAGGCGCAATGGGTGGGCGGGCTCCACCAGCCGTCACCGAACGAGGGCAGCAACGCAGGAGTGGTGCCTTGACCGGCCCGCCTGCTCAGGAAAGGGGGGAGTCCAGTATAGCCAGGAGTCAGCGCCCAGTCAGGGCCCAGTGCAGGGAGCTTGAGGCACGTTAATTTCAGGAGCCCCTCTCCGAGGGAGCGTCCTTTGTTGTTTGAACAGGTGGAGGGGACCAGGTCGGAAGGCGAGTTGACGGAAGAGGAGGAGGAGCTCATTCGCCCTATCCCGGCGGTGGAAGTCCAAGCAGCGGCTGTGGGGATGGCGCCCGGTCAGCCCGGTAAGTCCATTAATAATGTTACGTTTTCTGATGCATTGCAAAAAATTGTTAGGAACGGCTTCCAGTGTGGTGGGTACAGGGGTATCTCCCGCACCGTCGTTGGCGGTATCAGACCAACCGCGGGCGGTGAGTGGGGTTACGGAAAGTGGGGGGAGTCGGATGCAGGGACTGTTGGAGGGTTTGCGGGTCCTGTTAGGTCGGTTTGGGGGGGGGGGGACAGGGTTCTTCCTCAGCGGGGGGGGGTGAGTGGTGGTAATGGTGGAGCAGATGGGTTGGTGGTGGGCGCCTCAGGAGGCGAAGCGACGGCAGGGTCTGCTGCAGAGGGTCCGAGCACAACGGGGGAAGATGGAGATGACAAGGTGAGTGTGCCAGAAAAGGGGGTCCAGGAGCAGGCGGTAAGGGCCGACATCGTGAGGATGGCCGACGCGGCAAAAGGCGAGGTATATGTTTGCTTCGAGGGACCGTTGGGGGCTTATTTGAAACAAGGAGTCTGTGAGTAGATTTGGGAAGGGGAATAGGTGGAGATTTTCTCCTTGTTGCCCCTGGAAAAAGTCAACCTGGAGAGGGTGAAGCCAGATGACACCAAAAAGGATGAGGAGGAGAAAAGGAGGTATCGTTTAATCCCCCGGTTTTGCTAACTGGCTCCAAGCATTCGCCATTTTAGCAGAGGTGATTGGTGAGAAGAACCCCGAACATTGTTCGGCGTTGTTCGGTTATATGTATGCAATGGGGGAGGCATATAGGTTTATGGGGGAGCAACATGGCTTTGTTACGACAAACAGTTCCGCCAGTGTAGGGCTGTTCGGCCGGCATGGAGGTGGGATCACAAAGATATTAGCCTCTGGATGAGGCTGATGGCTTCGGTTAAGACGCCAGCGCAGACATTTCAAGCTTCGGCCGGAAAGAAGTGGGTTGGGGGTGTGTGGCAGTTCAGTAAGGGCGCAGGAAAATTTGGCGGAAGGTGTAAATTTTAAGCACGAATGTTCCGGGTGCGGGGGAGGTTACACACTCGCTAGGTTCTTCAAGAAGGTCAAGCGTGCCGGAGATTTTCCGCACCAGAGGGATGACTCCGGTGATGTGGGGAAAGGATGCAGCCTTTCCTAAGTAGGTACCCGGATAGGGCGGCGGCGGTAGGGAGTGGCACAGGGTTCAAGCATGGTTTCAGGATTCCGTGCACCCTGACGGTGATTCCCCCGCTGGCAAAAAATTTAAAAGCGGCACTTCAACACCCTATGGTGGTGTCGGAGAAACTGTCTAAGGGGATGGCTTTGGGTAGGATGGCGGGCCCGTTTGATGCCTAACCATTCGTGGATTTAGTAGTGTCCCCATTAGGGGTGGTCCCCAAGAAGGGGCCGAAGAAATTTCGGCTGATCCATCATTTATCAGTTCCGAAAGGGGGTTCGGTAAATTATGTTATTGATCCGGAGGCGGGTACGGTGTCGTATACATCTTTTGATGCCGCGGTTCCGGGATACGATGGTATGGTAGAGGGGCAATGAGGGCAAAATCGGACGTGGAGGCGGCATGTAGACTGCCGGTGCACTCTGATATTTTTCCGGTTATTGGGTGGTTGTTGGCAGGAGCAATTTTAGGTAGACATGGGTTTGCTGATGGGGTGTTCTATTTCATGCGCTTGGTTCGAAGCGTTCAGTTTTTTTTTTTTTTTTTCGAGAATGGGTGGTGAGAGAGGTCACGGGGATGGAGTCCGTCATCCATTACTTGGATGATTTTCTTTGCGTGGGTCCTCCTCCTTCCAATGTGTGTGCGATACTGTTGTCCACGTTGCAGCACGTTACGGAGGGATTTCGGGTGCCTTTGGCAGCGGAAAAAACGGAGGGCTCACGGACAGAGCTGAGCTTCTTGGGTATAATAATTGATTCCATGGCTATGGAATGTAGGTTACCGGAAGAGAAGCTTGGGGGATTTTAAAAAGGGAAATTCGGGAGATTCATGGGGCGGAAGAAGGTGCAGTTACGCACGTTACAATCGTTTTTAGGGAAGTAAAAGTTTGCGTGTAGGATCATTCCAATGGGGAGAATTTTCTGCCGACAGAGGTCGGCAGCGACAGCAGGGGTGAGGGCCCCACGCATGTATTAGGTTGATAAGGGAGCACCGGGATGACCTGCAAGTATGGAATCATTTTCCGGCAGAGTGCAATGGTAGGGCGTTCTGGATGTCAGTACCGGTGAGCAACTTTGACGTGGAGCTGGTGACGGACGCCGCAGGATCAACGGGATAAGGGGCGTTCTTCCAGGGTCAATGGAGTGCGGAACCTGGGCCGCAGGTGTGGGAGGAGGCAGGTTTTTCTTATGAACTTGGTGCTCCTGGAGCTATTTTCCGGTGGTGCTAGCATTGGAATTGTGGGGGCAGGCCTGCAGGAATCTCAAATTGAGGTTGAATTGCGACAATATGGGGGTGGTGCAGAGGATCAACGGCATGGCAGCGGCTTTGCCACTGGTCATACGATTGATGCAGAGGTTGGTTCTGAGGTGCATGCGGCTGAACATCCTTTTATATGCTGGGCATATTCCGGGAGTGGAGAACACTCTAGCTTACGCCTTGTCTCGTTTTCAGTGGGACAAGTTCAGGGAGCTGGCGCCGGACGGAAAAGCGGTGGGTGTCCCATGCCCGGGCTGGATCAGGGATTTGGCCTTGGAACCGCCGTGGGAGGGTTACATCGGTCAGTAAGCGAGTCCAAGTGGTCAGCCTATATATTAAGGTATGGAAAGAATGGGCAGATGTACAGGCCGAGGCGGAGGTCAGGGGTGATGATCCTAGGGCCAGATGGTTGCTACTTTATTGGGTATCCAGATGTATGTAAGAGGGCTAGCCAGTATCAGCCGGGCTTGCGTTCTGGTTTAAATGGAGGAGACGGGAGTATTGGATGAAAGGATTTTCTGGGTTAAGCAGGCGATAAAGGGCTATAGAAAGTCACGCAGGAGCAAGGACATCCGGCGCCCAATCACGTTGGGGATTCTGTTGCCATGGGGTGGACAATTGGGTTTTGGTGTGCACATCAGATTATGAAAGACGGTTGTTGTTGGCAGCTTTTTTGCTGGCAGTTTTTGGGGCTTTTTGGATAGGGGAGCTGGTGAGCCCCTCAAAGGGGGTGGCTGGGGGGTTTGTTGGTTCAGGATGTGGATATGTTGGGGATAGGGTGTCGGTTCGGATACGAAAATCAAAAACGGATCAGGGGGCAAGGGGGTACAGGTGAGTTTATATGCAAACAGGGATGTGAGGTGTGCCTGGTTAAGGCGGTGGCGAGTTTCTGGGTGTGAGAACTGGGGGAGATGGTCCTTTATGGAGGCATGCGGAGGGAGCTTACCTGTCCAGATTTCAGTTCGTGACAGTTCTGAGGAAGTGTTTGGGGAGGTTGGGTTTGAACAGCAACGCCTACGCTTCACACTCCTTCCGCATGGGGGCGGCCACAGAGGCCGCCAGGCGCGGGTTGGATGAAGTGGATGTGCGGCAGTGGGGGAGATAGGAATCTTAGCGATTCTGTACCGATATTCGGCCACAGTTGGTTTGTAAAAAAAAAACAAAAAAAAAAAACAATGTTTAAAGTAATAAGGGGATATGTTACTGTTTTTTGTTTCCGGTTCAGCAGGTTGTTGCTATGGGCATTTCCAGAAGGGAGGCGGTGATCTGGTGACTGGGTAGAACAGGAATGGAGTGGGGCTGGGTGGTCCCGGAGGGGGAGAGATATGCTTGGCTGGATAGGCCACCCGATGGGTTGGTCATTCATGCTGGTGGGAACGATTTGGGAGTGCTGACAGTCAAGGACTTAATGGCTGATATTAAGGTGGAGCTGATATTCCTCCGGGCCACTTCTCCAGGACAATGTTGCGTTGGTCCGATATGGTGGCTAGGACGACATGGCGTATGGCCAGATCCGTATACAGGCTTAATGAGGCCCGGATCAGGATAAACAAAGTGGTGGGGCGTTTTATTGCATGGCAAGGGGGTTTAGTGATTAGCCACAGGGAGTTGTAAGTGAACATGGGCATGTATCTCAGAAGAGATGGGGTACATCTAACGGATGTAGGTATTGATTTGTGGTCACTGGGGTTACAGGAGGGGATTCAGGCGGCCCAGGGGGTGTGGAGGTGCCATCAAGGGTGAGGTTTCTCCCTTTCAGGCTGTGGCGTTGGTTGTTTTGTTGGTCAGTGACGGCAGCGTTTATAGAGGTGGTAAGTGGGTGGGGGGCTCATCAATAGATGGCCCCTCCTTGTGTACATCAAACGTTGTTGATGTTTACTGGTATTGTGCACTGCGGGAAAGTTGGTTATCGTGTGGTACAGAGAGAGACCCATGGGTTTCGGTGTATCCCGCAGTGCCCCCTGGTGTTTGATATCTAGTATATCATGTATATGGTTTAAGCACTTAGCTCCGGCACTGACCAACAAATTGGGTATAACATCTTTGTTTTCCAGGTTTCAGAACTGGTTTAAAAAGTTGATGTTATGGTGTTATTTATGTGTTATTATTTATAAATAAGAAATTGGAGTTCTTATTTTGGTTTATTAATAAATAGCTGTTATGGCCATTCAACTCCATATTGGTGTGGTCTCTTATTTATTAAGGTGGGGTAAGAAGTTATATGGAGTTAGGCTTCACAGCTTAGTGGGTTATATCTTGGCTACACTGGTCAAGAAAGGACCGGAATGTAAATGCACTGCAAGGGAATGTAATGTAGGGCCGCACATGACAGTGTGTCAAGTGACACACTTTTCAGGCTCTGGGGGAGTGTTAATGTGTGAGGGGCTGGGCTGAGCAAGGGGAGTGGCCATATAAGAAGGAGGGCGGAGCCACGGGGGTCAGTGCGGGAAGGAAGGAACCAGAGGAGGCAGCTTTTCCCACCCACCCTCCCTTTTTTATAGGTGTTTTATGTTGGATGTGTTAATGTTCTCATTGTCGTTTCAGGTCGTTTGAAGTGGTTCGTCATGACAGCTGGGGGGTTGGCGTTGGTTGTTTTTGTTGGTCAGTGACGGCAGCGTTTATAGAGGGGGTAAGTGGGTGGGGGGCTCATCAATAGATGGCCCCTCCTTGTGTACATCAAACGTTGTTGATGTTTACTGGTATTGTGCACTGCGGGAAAGTTGGTTATCGTGTGGTACAGAGAGAGACCCATGGGTTTCGGTGTATCCCGCAGTGCCCCCTGGTGTTTGATATCTAGTATATCATGTATATGGTTTAAGCACTTAGCTCCGGCACTGACCAACAAATTGGGTATAACATCTTTGTTTTCCAGGTTTCAGAACTGGTTTAAAAAGTTGATGTTATGGTGTTATTTATGTGTTATTATTTATAAATAAGAAATTGGAGTTCTTATTTTGGTTTATTAATATATAGCTTATGGCCATTCAACTCCATATTGGTGTGGTCTCTTATTTATTATATTTTCCTGCAGGTGGGGTAAGAAGTTATATGGAGTTGGGCTTTAACAGCTTAATGGATTTATTGTCTCTTAACAAGAACTGTAGGAGAGCAGGTTAGGGCCAGGACACCCTTAGGTAGATGCAATGGTAATTGGCAGACTCCAAGACACTATAGGTAGACAGATATACAGGGAAAGGCCTCCAGCCAGATGCCACGTCTGTATAGGTAGAACCGCTGTCTCCTATAGCAACTGAACTTGTAACAGTCACTAAAGGTAGTCATACATAACTCTTGAAAACACAGAATAGTTCTCTTATCTCACAGTATTCCACTGTAGGTCTTCACTCACTGAGCTCCCAGTCTTTCACTAGACTTCTAGATCCCAGTCGTCACTGGATCTCCTGAGCTCTTCCACAGCTAACCCACTGTATACTCATCAAGCGTCACCCCTGCTAACCCACTGGGTCCCTGGCTTGGCACTCGCTGAAGTTTTCCCACTTCTTCACAGTCCCCAGCTGGTAAGAAGACTGCTTTGGTACTTGCTTGAGCTTACTCACAGTAGTCTCTGTTAATAAGGTGGATGGTCTGCTTCCCCTTTACCTCCGACCACAACTGGTTCTCCATCCGGCTGAACCTTCGCAACTTGGTTGGACTCCAATCCTGCAGTCCCAACCCCACGCTGCTTCTCCTACTCCTGGATAGGCCTCAGGCAGCCTAGCAGCCAGGTGTCCCGGGGATAGGCCTCTGGCTTCTGGCCTAGCAACCTGGGGCAACATAACACACGTCCACCTAGACAGCCGTCCAGATGGCACAGAACCCCGATCACCTGACTCCACCCAAATAAATAGGTTCGCTCAGCAGGCCAAGGGACTAAAGAAACCCCTGCCAATTGGCTGAGACACCCCATACATACATACATAATCTGACCTTGCTATGCCCTTGTCAACCTAATGTCACCAGCCACAGTGCCACCTAGTGACAGAAGAGAAAAGGTGCAGCAATTCCAGAATTAGAGAGGAATCAGTGGATCTTCTAACAATTAGCCAGGACAATTACTACCTGGCAAACTAAATTTGTTAGCAACCCTGCCTAAACACCAGGGAGCTACATCTAAAGTACAGAAATATAACTATTTCTTGGTCTCAGTTCCAGCATTCTGTAAGGCGGAGGAGGGCAACGCTGTGTACGGATCAGGCATTTCTGCATCCACATGTGCTGTCCAGCTATCACTGTAAACTTCTTGACAGAGGAAGTGAGTAAAGCAATAACCTAATACTTTACTTCTGCTTCCTCATTGTCCAGTCACAGGCTGGGAGCAGGACCTAGACCAGGCCGCATTGCTAAGTTGCAGCATGCTCTGCAGAAAGGTCTCAGGGAGTGAAGGTCCTATGTCTAACAGAGGAGCTTGGATCATAAAATTAGCTGCACAAAATCACAAATCCTTCATTGGGTAAAAGAGCAAATGTATATATTTTTAACTATGTATTTAGTTGTTTGCTCAAGTTCAGCTTTAGCTTTTACAAAAAAATGACATTTTAGTTTTGAATGGACCAGAGCCATAACATATTTCATGTTTTAGCCTTAACTGCATTTTAGGATCTTAGTTGTTGTTAAAAAAAAACACCATAATAGCTTCTTTATGAGTGCCATAGACATTTGTGCATTTTGTGTTCGCATACAGCATTATGTGCTGTAAGCAACAACTTTTGGTGCCAGACTGTGATTTAATGCATTTTGGCATCGTAACACAGAAATGACTTTGACAAATGCTTTTTGTCAACAGAATTAATGTATCTCGCTGCCTGTCATCTCATACAGCCAATCCAAGCAATTGTTTGACTCTTAGCTTCAATAAAATCCACCCAAATGTCAGCAGCTCTGTCTGATGCTCATTTATCATCTGCAGTGTATGTAGGACAGTGGCGATGACAGTATTATAAAACTGTATATAGGTGGAAGCATACTATCAGGGTGCAATGTCCTGTGCAGACCTTTATCCTATTTACTGTAATTACTTTTTTTTGGCTGAACCTGTGAAAACTTGCCGTTAAGTGACTTACACTATATGGCCAAAAGTTTGTGGAAACCTGACTATTACACTAATAAAAGCTTGCTGGACATCCAATTCCAAAACCGGGCGCATTGATAGGAAGTGGTCCCCCTTTGCGGCTATAACAAGCTTCTACTCTTTCAGGAATCTTTTCCACAAGCATTTAGAGTGTTTTTGTAATATTTTTTGCTCATTTGGTCAAAATATCGGGTCCTTTTGTTTTTACTTTGCTTTTGAAGACCTGGCTCTCAATTATTTCCAAAGCTGTTAAAAAGGGTTGAGGTCAGGTCTCTGTGCAGGCCATCTACACCAAGCTCATCAAGCCATGTCTTCATAAAGCTGCTTTGGAGGAACATAGTCATACTAGAAAAGAAGAAATCCTTCCCCAAACTGTAACCACAAGATGTGCAAAATTGTCTAACATGTTTTGCATGCTGAAGAAGTTTCACTGGATACACCCAAACTCCATCACTTGAAGGGGTGTCCACATATTTTGACCTTTTAAGTAAGTATGATGGTCAGTTGTTTATAAACTTTTGGCCCTGTAGTTTAAGGCAGGCCACAGATGACGCACATTTTTTGGTTGCAGGAAAGAAAATAGCTTGATTTCCCCATCAACATGGTCAGGGTTTATTGGAGAATCCCTCCTGCGGAGCTATTGTGTTCTCCCAGCGAGGGGGGGGGGGGAGGCAATGCAGGGAACCGGGAGAGCATAGTGATTATTGTTAGCAGCTATAGCTGCTGGGAATAATCACATGCTGGAAATCTGACATGCTGGTTGTACACAAGTCGAACGGTGGATCAACTTGGGTACAATCAGAATGCTCATACATGGTTCGAATCACCATTAACACCAAGTTAGCAATGGCAGCATCCTAAGTTTCCATGCACACTAGCCCTCACACTAAGCTTCAGTGGTTTAGTGTGCGGGCAGCAGCCGCTTTGGGCTGCAGAGCCGTTCGGCGGGGGGCATCACAGAGCTCCCTTTTATAAGGGAGGGTAGAAAGTGACACTTCATTCATGTTACTGAACAGCAGAACGGTGCGCTGTGCTTGCTGTGCAGTGGCATGCAGGACCATCCAGAGAGGTGTGATATTATGCAAAACAGCTCCAGAACACAGTGAAACACCACATTCTAGTGTGAACACGGCACACAGAAAACTTGTTTTCTGTGTGCCACTGGAGTTCAGTGGCATCGCTAGGGGGTGGCTTTTGGGGCTATAGCCCCGAATCTGGGGCCCATAGCCCCCAGTCTCTGCAGGGGTCCCCAAGGGGAGGGGAGGCTCTCTGGGGACCCTGATTTAAGGGGGAGGCTCTCTGGGGACCCTGATTTAAGGGGGAGGCTCTCTGGGGACCCTAATGTAAGGGGGGCTCTCTGGGAACCCTGATGCAAGGGAGGCTCTCTGGGGATACACACACACACGTATATTATATATGTAGCGATACCCCCAGTTAAGAGGGCCGCTGATTTGTTTTGGGTCCCTGAGTACAGCTCCACCAACCCCCGGCAATTTGCTCTACCCGCTCTGGCACAGTTAGTCAAGGGGTATGTATCTATGCACATATAAACATCCCTTATACTCTAAGTGTAATGGGTATGAACTCACAAGCAGACTGCTGAAATAAGAATAACTGGCTTTACTTTGTCAGTAAGGAAAAGAAATAGCAACATGCATTTAAACATATGACTTACAATACTTTAGCAGGTCCCTGCAATATGCACTTTAACATGTACACACATATGTATCAAACTAGCAATGGGGAACGGAGCGCCAAATGTAGCGACCGTCTGCTATGCACCCCTGAGGTGCAATAAATCTATCTGCGCCTACCTAACGGACCAGGCCTGATCCCTAGCAATAGAGCTCAGTCCTTGAATAAGTACAGTATTCTTCACCGGCAATAGATCTGTAGAGGTGGTGCACATGTAGCTTTAAATGGTATACTTGTAATCCACAAAAAGTAACATCTGCTGCTCTGAGGTAAATTGTGCCTTGGCAGTTCAATAGGCATGAAAGTGTGTGTATCAATGCAGGATGAGCCTTTCAGCTCTCTCACCAATCCTGGGGTACCGTCCTCAGCTCCGGTCCCTCCAATGGCGGCTCCGGTCTCCTCAGTCACAGCCCCTGCGCTCCGGTCCTCAGCTCCGACCGACCGACTGTAGGGAAGAGTCTCCGCTCCGCTGCTGCTGACTCTGAGGGATGAGAGTCTCACTCCATCTGCTGCAAGGCCCAGGCTTCAGGCCTTCAGCAGATCCGGTCCGCACAGGTGTCTCCTCAGGAACCAGTCTCCGCGTCACCAGCTCAGTCAGAAGAGGCGTCCCAGTCAGACGCGGCATCAGAAGAGGAAGAGGCGGTCTCTCCTCCTCCTTTTTATCACCTCCCCCAGCAGCCTCTCGGGCGGAAACAAGCAGCCCGGGAGCCTGGGGAATTATGGGGAATGTAGTCTTTTCCCCTAAAAGGGGTACGACCCCGCTACACACTCCCCCCACTTTGAATCTTTGGTCCCCAAAGACAGTGTTCAAACTACAAACTTTCTCGGGAACAATACTTTCACATAATTTGGACAGGGGAGCTTCCCACCAATTGGCATAAGATGGGGAGCTGTCCTGTCTACAGGTCACTTCAGTGTGGGCGACCTGTTTAACTGTGCCAGAGAGTGAGCTGGGGTTGCCCTCCACCAAATGGACAGTGGATGGGTCAGGGCTTTCAGCACTTCTCCTTGCTGTGGTAACAGAGTCCTCTGAACTTTCTCCCATCTTGGGGTAAGTTAACTTCTTGGGAGGCTTCACAACTCTGCGAGCTCTCTGTTCTCTTGGGACTTCTTCAGGAACACATTCCGGCAACATCTCTGGCTCTGGAACATCTACTTCTTCCTCTGAGTAGAGACCAGGAATATCTTCCCAGCACTCAGGCACAACACTGAATGGCACAAACTCTGTGGCTTCTGGGTTCAATGTTCCATCTTCCACATCTTCAGTAGGTGGAAGGTCTATGGCGGAATTTCCTGGGGTTGAGTTCTCCTCTTTCTTCTTCTGGTTGGGGGTCCTGTCCACCCCTAACTTGGGATGTCTGAGACCTAGTATTAGGCCTGGGGGTATCCAGAATGGAAACAGATTCAGGTACGTCTCTTGCTGGAGGCATTCTGACTGCTTCAGTGAGTGGGAGCAAGTGATTCCTATGCCAGGTCTTCAAAGGCCCCACTCTCCCTTCTGGCTTCAACTTGTAGACAGGCAATCCTGGAAGTTTCCTACAAATGATATATGGCTCTGATCTCCATCTATCAGCAATCTTGTGTTTTCCAGGGATCCCTAGATTGCGTAACAGTACACGGTCCCCAGGCTGTAGGTCCTGTACTCTAACTTTCAAATCAAAGTTCCTCTTATTTCGGGCCCCCCTCTGGTCGGAGGCCGCTTGAGCTTTCTCATAAGCTATCTTCAAACTGTGCCTCAGTCTGTCCACATATCCTTTGTGGGAGGCAGCAGAGGCATGGTCTAGGGAAATGCCAAAGGCCAAATCCACTGGCAATCTTGCTTCTCTCCCAAACATAAGTCGGTAAGGAGAGAAACCTGTCACATCACTTGTGGTGCAATTGTAGGCATGCACCAGAGCTGATATGTGTTGACTCCAATGTTGCTTCTTCTCTGTTTCCAAAGTTCCCAACATGTTCAATAGGGTCCTGTTGAACCTTTCAGGCTGGGCATCACCTTGAGGGTGATATGGTGTGGTCCTAGTCTTCTCTACTCCCAGAGAATCTAGTAGTTTCCTGATCAGGCGACTCTCAAAGTCCCTTCCTTGGTCTGAATGGATTCTCTGTGGTAGTCCATAATGAACAAAGTACTTCTCCAAAAGTACCTTGGCTACTGTAGAGGCCTTCTGGTCCTTGGTTGGGAAAGCCTGAGCATAACGGGTGAAATGGTCGGTTACCACCAGAACATTTCCCAATCCACTCAAATCGGGTTCGAGGCAGAGAAAATCAATGCATACCAGATCCATTGGGCCTTGACTCTGTAGGTGGCCCATTGGGGCAGCTTGATGGGGTAAAGTCTTTCTCTGAATGCATCTTGCACAGGAATGGCAATACTCCTCCACTTCGGCCCTCATGCAGGGCCAATAAAACCGGTCTCTGACAAGTTGGAAGGTTCTCTCTGCTCCCAAGTGACCATGCTGGTCATGTAAGGCAATCAGCACTGTCTCTCGATGCTTTTCTGGGAGAAACAACTGCCACTTGTCTTCTGGGCCATCAGAGGGGCCCCTTCGGTAGACTACCCCCTGATGCACCTGTAACTTGTCCAACTCTCTCCTCAGTAGGCGAGCTTCTTTAGAAGGGTGAAGGCGAAGTCCCTCTGGACTCTTGTCTTCCAGGGCTTCCAGGACCAATCTCCCCATGGGGTCTTCCAATTGGTCACACCTTAACTCTTTCTTGGACAGCTTCGGTAGACACTCTTCTGCTAGTTGAGTTACCCCACAGTAACACTTTGGGACTCCCACTGTGGTAACTCCTATCTCTTCCACTCTGGATCCTCCTCTGGCTTGGAGCTCAGCCCCCTGACAAAGGGCTCGCACTCCTTCTGGTGCCACTTGGGTCCAGTCTTCCCAATCATCAGCTATGACATGGGATCTTCGGGACAGGGCATCTGCATCTCTATTTCCAGCCCCTGGCCTGTACTTGAGGCTGAAATTGAATCCAGACAACGCCGCCAACCATCTGTGTCCAGTTGCATCCAGCTTGGCGGTGGTGAATAGATAGGTCAAGGGGTTGTTATCTGTCTTTACAGTAAACTCGGCCCCATACAGATAGTCTCTCAGTTTGTCAACAACTGCCCATTTGAGGGCTAAGAACTCCAACTTGTGGGTGGGATAGTTCTTCTCGGAGGGGGTCAGGCTCCGGCTCACATAAGCCACTGGTCGTAGCTGGTCTTCGTACTCCTGGTAGAGTACTCCACCTAGGCCCTCATGGCTGGCATCAACATGTAGCTCATATGGTCTAGTGGGGTCAGCATAGGCCAAAACTGGGGCTGAGGTGAGACTTCTCTTCAAGGTCCTGAAAGCCTCTTCACACCTTGAATTCCACTGGTCTTTGACCGACTCACCGGGCCTCCTAGGCCCCAATCCATCTTCCTCTCCTTCTGTCTTAAGCAGTTCGTTTAGGGGTTTTGCAATGCGGGCAAACCCATCCACAAACCTGCGGTAGTAGGAGCAGAACCCAAGAAAGACCGGAGTTCTGTAACTGTTGTGGGTCTTGGCCACGAAGTAACTGCCTCCAACTTCTCAGGGTCTGTAGCCACTCCTTTTTCAGACACTATGTGTCCCAGATAGTTCACAGAAGACTGATAGAACCGACACTTCTCGGGAGAAAGTTTGAGTCCCTCTTCACTGAGCCTCTTCAGTACTTTCTCCAATCTGGCTTCATGCTCTTCCAAAGTCTTTCCAAAGACAATGACATCATCCAGGTACACAAGGACTTCTATTAGGTTCATGTCTCCAACTGTCCTTTCCATAAGGCGTTGAAATGTAGCAGGAGCTCCAGATAGGCCCTGAGGCATCCTGTTGAACTCAAAGAATCCCACTGGGGTTATGAAGGCAGTCTTTTCTCTATCTTCTGGATGCATGGGGATTTGGTAATACCCACTCTTGAGGTCCATCACACTGAACCACTTAGCTCCAGACAAACTCTGCAAGGCATCCTCTATCCTTGGCGTGGTGTACTGGTCAGGAATGGTCCTCCTGTTGAGAGTTCTGTAGTCAATGCAGAGCCTCAATGACCCATTCTTCTTCCTGACTACCACAATTGGGGAGGCATAGGGGCTTCTGGACTCCCGAATCACTCCCGTCTTCTTCAGTTCCGCAAGCTGCTCCCTCAGATCTGCTAGCGGGACTCGCCTCACTCTCTCTCTGAATGGCTTGTCCTCTTGCATGCGGATTCGGTGGGTGGCACTCCTCGCACACCCCACATCAAACTCATCTTTAGAGAAAATCTTCTCCCATCTGGTCAGCTGGGCCTTGGCTCTCTCTTTCCAAGCTCCAGGTAGGTTAGGGTTTTCCATGGAGAGCTTCTTCCAAACATCTTCTCCTTCACCCGTCCCCTTCACTTCTGACCAGCCAACTGGGACAGCAGGACTCACCTGTCCCAGCAGCATCCTGGCAGGGATCTCCACGGGCCGCTCCGTGGGGTTCCTCACACTGACAGGGACTCTTCCTCTGGCCTTCTTCAGGTCCTTCAGTGAAATTACTTCTGGTATCACCTCCAGACCTGAGTGACCCTCCATTGGGTCGGGTTCCAACATTACAAAGGGGCCAGGCTGCTCCCAAGTAAGTTTCACCGTGGCTCTCATGCAGGTCACCTCTCCAGGCTGTAACACTGCTCCTTCTTTTCCAAGCCTCCATACCCTTCCTATCCCCTCACTTGGGGTCTTCTGCTCTAGGACCAACCGCTGGTAGGCTGCCTTCAGCATGGGATGGATCTTGGGGGCTGAAAGATTCTCTTTCTTCACCAGGGGGGTCAGAAGCCTTCTGACTAGGTCCGTGTTCGTCCCTATGATCAGGGAAGTCTTGCTGGTTCCTGGTGGGCGGGGACACACCACTGCTAAGGTGTCAAACACTTCAGTCTTCCCAGCTACGGATGGGTCAAAGGTCAACCGTATGGGTAGATATCCATCATAGGGGAAACTCTGGGTTCCCAATCCCCTTATCTCCAACTCTTCTATCTTCTGTATTGGCAGATGGCTCAGGTATCTGTCATAGAAGTCCCTGTACAATAGGGTCACTTGTGCTCCAGTGTCTAGGAGGGCCTTTGTGTACACTCCTTCCACCTGGATGGGTACAGAAGGGGATGGACCAACTAGCTTTTCTGGGTAAGGCCGAGTTGATGCTGTCCTCTTCTGCGGACTCTTTTCCTTTTTACTTGATCTGCACTTGCTCCTTTCTTGAGCCTGGTATGCACTAATTTTCTCCCTCTTAGTGGGAGTGTGAACCCGTTGAGGGACATTGCCATCTCTCACTTTTGGGGGTTCTCGTTTAGGAGTACTGCATTCCTTCCGAGGGGTCTTGCCCCCTTTCTCTGGAGTGTACCTTGGTTGAGGATCCCTGGGTT
>CM053029.1:190452106-190468016 GCA_028564925.1 Lithobates sylvaticus | reverse complement strand
TCCACAGAGAAGATAAGCCTGAAGGGTTAGCCCTGCCTATTGCAGCACCTGCAAGTATGGGCGCATTGGTTCTGCATTTCTGGAGGGTGACTTGTGCTGGATCAGAGTAGAGACTATATTTATGGCCCTGAAATTGGAATGATGCAGTGAGCCTAGCGGCCTGAAGAAGATGCTCCTTGGAGCGAAAGAAACGCATCTTGACGATAATGTCACACTGAGGGACTGTGTCCCATTTTGGACCCAGGGCTCTGTGAACCCGGTCCATCTCCAAACATTCAGGGGGAAGGTCCAGTGCAAGTTCTCAAAAGAGGGCCAGCGTGGTGCCTCATAGATCCACCACTATTTCCAGTGGGCCCTGTTCTCCATATCTTCCAGGTATTTTTAAGGGCCTCCAGTTCTCTCTGAGCTTCCTCCAAGTCCTGTGCATGTGGTGTCTGCATCAATCTGGACTTCAAGGGAGGCAGTGCGGTGCCCAATCTCCCGGAAAAGTTCAGTGGTAAAAAACATTCTATACGCACCAATGCACCCCATACCATCAGAGATTAAGGCTTTTGAGAACTGCTGATAACAAGTCAGAAAGGTCTCTTTCCTCTTTAGTCGGCACCCGTGGTTGCCAAAAAGAAAGTCAAATTTTGATTTGTCTGACCACAGAACAATTTTCCATTTTGCAACAGACCATTTTAAATGATCTTTGGCCCAGAGAAGATGGTGACGTTTATGGATCATGTTCAGGCTCCTTCTTTGCATGATAGAGCTTTAACTTGCATTTTTGGATAGCACGGTTGTGTTCACAGACCGTGATTTTTGGAAGTATTCCTGAGACTATGCAGTGATGTCCGGAACATGAATCATGTCTGTTTTAATGCAATGCCGTCTGAGGGCCCCAAGATCACGGGGCATTCAATATTATGTTTTGGTCACAGAGATTTCACCGGATTTTTGGAATCTTTTGATGACATATACTGTAGATGATGATATATGTAAAGTCTTTGCAATTTTACATTGAGGAACAATATTATCCACTTGCCCACCGGGCGAATTCCAGCACTCCTCTCCTACAATCATAATTTTTTTGCTAGAAAATTACTCAGAACCCACAAATATTATATGTATTTTTTTAGCAGAGACCATAGAGAATAAAATGGCGGTCATTGCAACTTTTTTGTCACACGGTATTTGCGCAGCAATTTTTCCAATGCGATTTTTTGGGGAAAAAAAACACTTTCACGAATAAAAAAACCCCAGTAAACTTAGCCCAATTTGTTTGTATAATGTGACAGATGATGTTAGGCCAAGTAGATAGAATATAATAGATACCTCACATGTCACGCTTTAAAATTGCCCACACTTGTGGTATGGCACCAAACTTCAGTACTTAAAAAGCTCCATAGGCGACAATTTAATTTTTTTTAAAGGTTACATGTTTAGAGTTACAGAGAAGGTCTAGTGCTAGAATTATTGCTCTCGCTCTAACGTTCCTGGTGATACCTCACATGTGTGGTTTGAACGTTGTTTACATATGCGGGCCCGACAGTGTTGCCAACCTAACAGATTGAAATTTACTGACACGACACCCAAAATTTACTGGCACAGCCAAGTTTTACTGGCATTTCCAAAATTTCAAAAATTACAGTTTTAAGTACAAATTTCACTATTTAGGCTATAAACAAGTACAATATGTAATTAGCAATTTGATTTAAGGTAGATAATAAGGCAAAAAACATATTTCTTATTTTATTTTCGATATATAGTAAGTAAGTAGCTCAGGGACAGGAATTGAGAGGGCAAGAAATTAGAATGGGCGGCACACACACATGAAATTGACTCTCACAGTGATACTGACAGCAGTGCGCAGCAGTATAGATCGCCGACACGACACATCCCCTCCAGAGTCACAGTGACAGTCCCTCTCCAAGCCAGATGGTCCCTCCAGTCCAAACAGCACTGATGGTCCCGCTCCTGGCCTGCCTTGCTCCCATCCCGCAGACCCACACACAAGGCTCTGGCCGCTCTGCTTGGCTCCCTTGCACCATGACATCACAGGACATGCTCAGGCACCGCCTCCACCAGAGCCGCCGAACACACTGTAGCAGGCACTTGTATGGTCTTGGCTGGCTCTGGGCCGAGCGTCACAGCCATATTTTTTACTGGCAACCTTTTCTTTTTACTGGCATTTACTGGCAGGAGAAAAATGTCAGTCTTTTACTGGCTGCCAGTAAAAATACTGACGGTTGGCAACACTGGGGCCCGACCTACATATGCGTTTGCTTCTGTGTGTGTTTTTTTTTTTTATTTTTACACTTTCCCTTGTAGTAGGAATGGTGCGTGACAGGTCCTCTTTATGGAGAGATGTCTATAAGACCCCACATCTCTCCTCTAGGCAGGATAGGCCGAGATCAAAAAAATAAAAATTCACAATCCCAGCCTTTCCTGCCAAGTCCCCAGGCTTTGTTTACATCCGCTGGCCTCTGAGAGTCATAGAGATCTTTCTCCAGGTCGCAGATGGCACAGGCGACCCAGGAGAAGCACCGGAGGGCAGCGGGAAGAGGGGGGGGCGTCCCCTCCGGCTGCCTGTAAGAACGATCAAGGTGGCCTAACAGCCGCTATGATTGTTCTTGCGGTAAAGGGAATCGCCGGCGGATAAGATTGATATCTGAATGATGTCTGTAGCTGCAGCTATCATTCAGATATTCCCCCTTTCCATATCTGTTATTATCAATAAGATATCACCAGTGAAAGCCCAGGACGTCCAGGATATGAAAGCCAGCCTTTGGCAAGCTGTTATGACAATTTTTTAGATGTAGCTTTTCACAGATTGATAAACCTCTTTACATCTTTACGCCTAATGCCGCGTACATACGATCGGAATTCTCGTCGAAAAAAACTCTGACGGTTTTTCCAACGGAATTCCGCTCAAACTGTCTTGCCTACACACGATCACACCAAATTCCAACGGTCTGTAACACAGCGGCATAAAACACGTTCGACAGCACTATAAAAGGGAAGTTCAATGCTTCAGAGCATGCGTCGAATTGTTTCCGAGCATGCGTCGGAATTTTGCGCGTCGGAATTGCATACACACGATCGGAAAATCCGATAGAAAGGTTTTCCGTCGGAAAAATTGAGAACAGGTTCTCAATTCAAAGTCCGTCGGAAATTCCGACAGAAAAAAAGACCGTTGGGCATACACACGGTCGGAAAATCCGATGAAAAGCTCCTATTGGACTGTTTCCATCGGAAATTCCGACCGTGTGTACGCCGCATAAGACAATGTGAATAAGATTTACTAAAACTGGAGCACTTAGAATCTGGTGTAGCTGTGCATGGTAGCCAATCAGCTTCTAACTTCAGCTTGTTCAATTAAGCTTTGACAAAAAAACCTGGAAGCTGATTGGTTTCTATGCAGAGCCGCACCTGATTTTGCACTCTAGTTTTAGTAAATGACCCCCTCTGACTCTCTAAATTGGGGTACACACTTTAAGAAAATCGTGCGAACAATCGTACAATTTACCTCGTTGTTTCACAGCAAATCTAAACCAATGAATGTAAATTCATCCGAAAATTTGGAATCAGCAGTCGAAAGTATATGAAAGTATATTATACGAAAGCCATACAAAAATTATTTGGACAAAAATGTTCACCCAATTTTCTTATAGTGTGTACAAGCCTTAAAGTGGAGTTCCACCCATGTTTACAACTTTATCTTAAAGGAATGACAACCCCTCCACCACTCGATTTTGGATATTTTTTTTTTCTTACTTACCTTTTATGAAGTACCTTGTGTACTTCCGCCCCAGCATCACCGGGGCCCAGTGCGTCATGTCCTCTTCTGCCCCGCTGCCTTCTGGGACCTTAGTGTGTCCCAGAAGATGACGGGGCCATTCAGGAAGCCCCACAAGACTTGCGCTTGTGCAGTAGGAAACTGTCAGTGAAGCCTGAAGGCTCCACTGCCTGTTTCCCTTAGTTGGTATGGCGGTGCCTGCACCCGTTCCGATGGACGGATCGGCCTCAGAGGGCTGACATCGCGGGCTCCCTGGACAGGTAAGTGTCCTTATTAAAAGTCAAGTCAAAATTTTTTTCCAGCTGGAACTCCGCTTTAAGACGCCATTTTTATTTCCAATCATGTTACTGGCCTGTTGCCAAATAACCTAATTCATTGCAAAATGTTCTTCCAGCTCTTCCTTGTTAGTTCCACTTACTTTGCCAGCTTTTTGTTGCCCTGTTCCAACTTTTTTGAGATGTGTTGCTGCCATCAGTTTCAAAATTACCTCTTTTCTTAAAATGGTAAATTTCTTAGTTAAAGTGATATTAAAGGTTTGTTAAAAAAAAAAAAAATAACGACCATGTTATACTTACCTGCTCTGTACAGTGGTTTTGCACAGAGCAGCCCTGAGCCTCTTCTTCTCAGGTCCCCCCCCCCCCCCCGCCGGCGCTCTTGGTTTCTCCCTCTTGACCAGTGCCCTCAATTGCTTGCTATGGGGGCACTGGTGCTTGCTCACTCCCGAGCCCTGCTCTATGCGTCCATAGGACACATAGAGTTGTGGCTCAGCCCGCCCCCGCTCTCTTCTCATTGGCTCACTAGCTGTAATTGACAGCAGTGGGAGCCAATGACACCCACAGCCGAGGCTCCCGTGCACATTACAGAATCGAGAGGGGGCTCAGGTGAATATTGGGGGGGGGGGGCAGCACACAGAAGGTTTTTTTACCTTCATGCATAGAATGCATGAAGGTAAAAAGCCTTCAGCCTTTACAGTCACTTTAAATATTCAATATGTTTTCTATTTTCTATTGTGAATAAAGTTTCAAATTCTCCTTGGAATGCTGTTTACTCCTGGCAGGAAAAAGCAGTAAGAAGCCTCGTTTTGCCTGTGGATCCAAGATTTTTGGGACACTCTGTATATCAGTTTGCATATTTATTGCTGACTGCTGTTTTATTAATTTTTTTGCATTTCTCCTTTAACACTTAGCACTAAAGTTTCAGTTATATAGGAAGTTTTAACTGTTACGAAGAACATTTATGCAAAGAAATGTTATACATGCATCTTTAGGTTTGCGTTAATACTGACAGGGATAAATAAAAACAGAGCCAGGGAAAAGTAGCCACACAAGGATAGCCTGGAGGGTTATCAGCTAAATAATGTACTGTAGTGTTTTTGGATCATGCAGTTTTTTCTTTAACCACCAGAGGTCAATATTGTACAGCTCTTGGATTACTGGCCATAGGCAGATGAGCAGTTTGTGACATAGTTATATAGCAATAGCAGTAAAGGTAACAGTGACAAAACATTCACTGATGGTAAATAAATCACTGTCATTTAAAACCTATTCGCCATGTTTCACAGATTCGGCCGTAGTGAATGTTTGGTGAAGGTCAAGTTAGCTGATTTATAAATATGACCTTTTATGTGCAAATATTCTACAGTACAGTGTTTTAAAATAAAGGAGCATGCGTCACAAATCCCAAAAACTAGTCCTTATTTTAGGATAGTAGTAAGAGCTGTTCACATGATTCCTTTATGCCTCTGGCCCAACCATTCCAGAAATGCTTTCTTACAGAACAGATACAGCCCAATAATATAGACCAATTTATTCTAAACTGCATACAGCTGTTTCAGGCTTGTTGGCCGTCATCAGTGCAGTGCATGGAAACAGCTTCTTTAGAGAAGGCTTAGGGAGCAATGAGAACCTATAACCAGACAAATTATGGCATAGGTGTGCAAAGCCTATTGCATTAGGGTGTGCACCCCAAAGCTCAAACACACATCACTCCTTTCTCTGCAGCCTCAGCTGCACTGGACAGTGAATTAATGAGAAGTGCTCTGTGCTGAGCGGCTTCCTGTTCATTCACAAACTGAAGCATAGTAAACACAGTTTACTATGCTTCAGTTATGATTGAACACAGTGAGTGAGAGTCTTCAATTACAAAAGGAAAGGGTCGCTAAATGACATATTGATTAGCCCCTTCCCCCACTCTTCATCCTGAAACATCCCAACAACAGGAGAGGAGGGAAGCCAGCAGCACTGCGGTGGGGGTGCAACACAGGGGAGTAAGCCCAGGCAGTAGGGGGAATCAGTACCGCCTAGGCACACCTGGCACACCCCCTGCACACGCCCATGAGTTATGAATTAACGGAATTGAAAAGCTCTCCACTGAACCAGAGCAAAGCACAATAGAGCTTTGATGGAACACAAAGGGTTTGCATGGCTCCTTTTCTTCACCAATCCCAAGAATCATTTGCATCACTTTGCACACTAACTGTAATTGAGGATTTAAACCTTTATTTTTGAGATTTGTACGAATTAGTCACCTGTGATATTTGGAGGTAAGATGCAACCTAGAGACTGTCTGCTTAGCACGGCATGCACATGCACAAACAGGCTAGTACAGTTTTGACTGTGAGGTGGTGTGGGCGTAGTTAGTCAGACCCTATTGTTTTAATTCCTAATTTTGGCCAAAATATTTTTAGCTTTTTGATAAAGTACGAAAAAGTAAGAACCCCTTTCTTTTTTTTTTATTGCTGGCTGTGTCCCCGCTGGGGAAATTTGGCCTCAGTTCCTTTGTTAGTGACACTGTGAAACACAGTGGCGGCTGGTGTTTTTTTCTTTTGGGGGGCAGCAACCCCCCCCCCGGGAGGACAGCCGGGACATCAAAGCCCTCACTTACCCCATATAGGAAGCTGGCGGGCAGCGTGTCCAGTGGTGAAACATATGGGTTGAGTTACTAAAGGCAAATAGGCTGTTCATATTGCAAGGGAATTTTCAGGTAGCTTAGTGAATGTGGTGAACATTCTTTGTGCAATGAATACCTGATCATGTGCAAGGAAAATGAAAAAATAAATACATTTTTGCTTGCATGTGATATGATATTGGAAGTCAGTAGAGCCTTACCTCATTCCTTTAAAAAATGGAAAGCCTATTTGCCTTTAGGCTCCATTTATACCTAGGCGATTGGAATCGCAGGCGGAATCACGGCCATTCTGCCCGCGATTCCAATTTGCAGCAAAACATGGAACGCGTTTGCGATGACGTTACTTCTTAATGCCACCCCAATTGTGGCACGATTTTGGCCGCGATTCCAAACGCCTAGGTGTGAATGGAGCCTTAGCAAATCAACCTCACAGAGTTTCCCTCATTTTACGGGGACAGAAGCAGCAGTAAACAAAAAACTGACAAACGTTGTAACCTTTCTTGTACACCAAAGAAAACATGTTTTTTTGGGGTTCTTATTTCCTTTGGAGAAATTTCCCCACACTTTTTGTCCTAGTGACTGTCAGAGACCAAAGAAAGGGAATGTTTTGGCAACAGGCGGGCTTTAAAATGAAAATAAATATAAATTAACATAAATTGAACAAATCTAATTTTTTCTTACCGTGACAAGCAATGGGACAGCAGCTAGGAAAGTTATTCTGATTTACTTGAAGAGGAGATCCAGTTGGTCTTATGAAAATTAAACCTGTAGCTACTTACTTGTCATTCCAAAGGAGGACAAAGCAGTGGTAGTTGGAACAGTCATCAATTCTCGACTGGACTACGCTAACTCCCTTTACATAGGATTACCCCAATATCAACTTGCGCGCTTACAACTTATCCAAAACACGGCGGCAAGACTGATAACAGGGAAAAAAGACCCTCTGCCTCACCCACAAATGCACACATGGAAACGCTCCGCAATACCTTCGCGAGAAAATAAAACACTACACACCGAATCGCAGTCTTCGATCGGCTAATCAAAATCTTCTCCTCATTCCTAGATCCCGCTACAAATCAAAGGGGGAACGGAGATTCGCAGTCCAGGGACCATGGCTATGGAACGCTCTACCAATTGACATCCGCATGGAAGAAAACCATCTGGCCTTCAGGAAGAAACTCAAGACCTACCTCTTCTAGAAGCTTGATAACCAAACGCCAATACAGCGCCTTGAGGCGATTCAGTTCGCATTGTAGCGCTATACAAGTTATTCATTCATTCATTCAAACAGACACCTACCTGTATTGGCATACCAGCGCTATGCTTACCTGAGGGGGGGGTACTGGGGACTGTCTTTGGTCCTCGGCGCTGGCATTTTAACCACTTAAAGACCAGACCTGTTTTTCACACTCTGTGTTTACAAGTTAAAAACAAGCGCAGTGGTCTTACAAGCGCACTTTTTTTGGAAAAAAAAACACTTTTTTGAATAAAAAAATAAGACAACAGTAAAGTTAGCCCAATTTTGTTTTATACTGTGAAAGATAATGTTACGCCGAGTAAATTGATACCCAACATGTCACGCTTCAAAATTGCGTGTGCTCGTGGAATGGCGTCAAACTTTTACCCTTAAAAATCTCCATAGGCGACGCTTAAAAAAATTCTACAGGTTGCATGTTTTGAGTTACAGAGGAGATCTAGGGCTAGAATTATTGCTCTCGCTCTAACAATCACGGCGATACCTCACAAAAGCATGACAGGTCCTCTTAAATATCAGATCTGGGGTCAAAAAGTCCTCAGATCTCATATTTGGACTAAAATGCAAAAAAAAAAAATATTGTCATTTGGAAAAATGACAACAGAAAAATGGACGTAAGACGTATGGGCGGAAGTGATGTTTTGATGTCGCTTCCACCCTGTAATGGTATGGAGATGGGTGGGGGCCATCTTAGCCTCACTAGTCTCCATACCCAGCCACGGACAGGTCCCGATCGCCTCTGCCGACGGCTCCAGTAAGCAGCAAAGGGCGTGGGAGAGCGGCGGGAAGGGGGGTGGCCCTCTCCTGCCACCGAAAAGGGTGATCTCGCAGCGAATCTGACGCAGAGACCACTATTATCGTAAACAGAACCGCCGGCTCCAAAGATGGATACCTCGGTTGTGGCAGCAGCTGCTGCCGTTACCAAGATACCCATCTTCAAAGTGCCGACGTATATGTACAGGAGCTGGTCAGCAAGTCTGTAGGCACCCTGCTGTGATAGCCTGGTGCCCAGTGCACATGCGCAAGCCATGCTGTGCATTGTGAATGGTCCTGCAGTTTTCTGGGACCAATGACATGTCCAAGAAGACTGCAGGGAGGGAGGGGGAGGAGAACTTCTGCTGAGATTTTTAAAAGTAAAAATGTTTTGACACTTAAAGCGGGACTCCACCCAAACCAAGATCGCCTAGGCAATCTGAGCACGAGTGGGAGTGGGTACCTGTCAAAACCAGATACCCGCTACCCCCCCCCCCTCCAAATAAAAATGCCAAATGTCAAAGAGGAGTGGGTAGGAGGCCTTGCAGCAGAACTTTCCCTTTTGGTTTGGGTGGAGACCCGCTTTAAGTGTCAAAGCATTTTTACTTTTAACCCCCCTGGCGGTAATCTCGAGTCTGGCTCGGGGTGGGAACTTCAGTACCAAAAGCGGTAACCCCGAGCCAGACTCGGGCTCGCATTGCAGGATACAGGGGGAAGTTACTTACCTTGTCCCCTGGATCCTGCGATGTCTCCCCGCTGTGTGAGCGAGCCGTCCGCTCGCTCGATTCACACAGTGCCGAGTGCCGCTGATCTCCGTTCCCTGCGACGTTCCGACGCACGGGAGCGGAGATCGGCGCCAAATTCAAAAAAGTTTAAAAAACACAAAACACATACAGTACTGTAATCTTACAGATTACAGTACTGTATACAAAAAATACACATCCCCTTTGTCCCTAGTGGTCTGCCCAGTGCCCTGCATGTCATTTTATATAATAAATATATTTTTTTCTGCCTGGAAACTGGAGATTGTCCATAGCAACCAAAAAGTGTCCCTTTATGTCAAAAGTGGTTTTAGACCAGCTAGAAAACACCGATAAAAAATTAGAATCACAATTTATCATCAAACACTAAATTTAATGACAGCGACTATTCTGCAACTGAGCAAATTTCAGTGTTTTTTTGATTTGATTACATTATTGAATCATTTTTATATATATTTTTATTATATTATAATTTATGATTTTGTGTTTCAAACTTTATCATACCCGGGATGTCTACTAGACTCTGGTTCGGACAAATTTAAGTGAGTTATTCATAAGAATTGCATGCCTACAATATAAAACACCAAATTTCCATGCAAAATAATTGTACCGCTTTCAGCACAAAATTCCAGACAGAATCATACCGCTAGGGAGGTTAATATTTACTTTGCAAAGTGAGTTTTCACAGATCATAGTAAATGAGGTGAAAAGGCATTTCACTTTGCAAAAAATACCCAACTGCTTCACAGATAGAAAAGTCACTTAGCTTAAAGCGGGACTGTACTGAAAAAAAAAAATTTAAAAGCCAGCAGCTACAAATACTGGCAGCTGCTGACTTTTAAAAAATGGACACTTACCTGTTCCAGGGTCCAGCGGTGTCGGCAGCAGAGGCCAATCGATCGCTCGGCTCCCTGCTGTCCCGGCAGACAGCGCGCCGGGACAGGAAGTGACGTAAACTCCCGTGGGAGTTTATGCCGGCAGTGGGTGCAGATACCTGTCGCAGACAGGTATCTGCACCCCCCTCCCCCCTGAAAGGTGCCAATGTGACACCGGAGGGGGGGAGGGTTCCGAAAAGCGGGAGTTCCACTTTAGGGTGGAATCGTTTTGCTGATTTCAAACCTCTACTTGTATGCAAGTAAGAATCCTGTGAAAGTGAACATGCTGTACTCCTTTAGTAAATCAACCCCTACCATCTTCATCGGAAACACATGTGACAGGGTGAGAACAGAGAAGAGCAATTGGTAGACAAGGCCAGAGCTTGTCACCCTATAATAGGAAGTGCCTGAACACAGACATTTCTGGCAGGATCAGCAAGTTTTATTTTAATGAAAGCTGCAGATTTGCAAATAAAATGTACTTACGTTACTGAGTAAAATGTGAGATTTTAGTGATTGGTTCTATATATGGTTTTTTAATCTTACATTTGTATTATCTTTTTATGTGAAAATAATACATAATTAAACTTTTAATTATTTTTTTTTTTCATATTACTGGAATAAAAGTTATTCAGAAACATTTACCAATGACAATTGGCTTGTGTAATGATTTTATTTACTGCTTTTTTCTTTCTTTCTTTTCCCCCACCTTTCTTCCGCCTCCCTGTCGCGCTTTTGTATCGGTGTAACCAGGAAATTCTTCAAAAGAGAAATTTGGCAAATCTGCAATTAACAAGTACCGTCAGGGATGAAAACCAGATGGGGGCAGAAAAATGTGAGTATGTGACACACAAATACAAACAGACTGACAGAAACAATTCCTTTTATAGAAAATACACAGAGCAAGACTATAGTCCCCCTGCAAGAAAAATCTCCATCACACAGCCTCAGAAAACCGAGAAAAGATTCTTTTTGCAAGGTGCACTGTCCATCCATGCAGTGAATATTTATGTAACCTTTACAGGGAGTACTGATTTCACTAAAGTGATTGTAAACCCATTCAGTTTTAAATAGAAATGATTCCCTGCTACTGTACGTTTCTTTATGTGGCCGTGTTAATTGCTAACTCAGAGGCAACAATAGCTGGATCCTACTCTTTCTAATTCTGAATACAATGCCTCCACATAGTTGGAACATGTACTTGTAACCTGGTTATGTGCCTTATGGTACTAGTTGTATTATCTGTGTATTATTATTATTATTATTATATGTGAAAATCTTTCAATACAATTTTTGTGGGAAAAAAAAAATAGAAATGATAGGCAAAACATTTATGTATAGCTTTAGAAAACATTATAAATATTTTTCCCTTCTTTTTTTTTATAAGTGATCACGTTCCCTCTGTTCTCAGCTGCATAAAAGCTGAGGGAGAAGAAACAGCAGCATACTGATCTTCCCAGTGAAAGGGGGTGGGGCTCTGTCAGGACAAGTCTTATCATTGGAGGAGAGCAGGCTGGATTCCCTGCACAGCTAGAGAACTGAGCACGCTGTGCTCTCATGATTAGTGTGGTCACTTTTTAGATTGTAAGCTCTAATGAGCAGGGCCCTCTGATTCCTCCTGTATTGAATTTTTTGTAACTGTACTGTCTGCCCACATGTTGTACAGCGCTGCACAAACTGTTGGTGCTATATAAATCCTGTATAATAATAATAAAGAAGAGGGATTAACAGCAACACCAGTGATTTCACACAAATGAAGCAATACAAAGACAACAGGATACTTGGTATCATGGCACAGCAGGGACATAGTGTGAAATGTTGGTTTTACAAATTCTTTAAATAATAATTCTGTACATAATCTGACCAATGAACTGATTCTGTACATAAACAATCACATAACATACCCCAAAGCAAAGCAATAAAAAATGTGGTTTTGTACTGTAGGTTATCATGACTCCGACAGGCCTACACATGTATAAGAATTGAAGCCCTATTCTAGGCCCATATCCTCCCTTCTATTGGTCCTCTCCTTAGTGAAGAACTCCTGCATCCATTTAAAATAATACATTATATTATATTTTTCCAGATGTCTTCTACACCCTCCTCTTACTCCAACGTGGACAGATCCTAAATGCTGCAGGTGGTGCAGCATTCTCCTGTGCCCAGGGTGGGAGGTGGAGCCCTGGCACCCTGGGCTCACAGGAAGTAGATTGAACGATGTTAGGTATCGTTCAACCTGGAAGAAGAGAGACACCACAACACTTTATTGTTGAGTCTCTGGGAGACTGCAGTGGAGATTGGGTTAATATAGCAGCTGGAGTTGCCTAGCTTTAATTTAGTGTCCAAACTAAATATTGTATATTATTTAAAAGTATTTATATAGCACTGATAATTTATGCAGCACATATTATACATTAAAATTAGTCCCTGCCCTCAAGGAACTTAAAATCGAAATTTCCTATCTCACATACATACACACACAAACTAGGTCCAATGTAGACAGCTAACTTCTTTTCGAAGGTGTAGGTTTCAGAGGTGTCATTCATATCATGCTTTGACTACTTATGCCGCGTACACATGGTTGGACTTTCCGGCAGAAAAAGTTTGACGGAATCTTTTCATTGTATATTCCGATCGTGTGTGGGCCTCATCTGACTTTTTTTTTCGAAAATTCTGACTGACCTAGAAATAGAACATGTTTTAAATATTTCCGACGGAACCAATTCCTAACGGGAAAACCGCTCGTCTGTATGCTGTTCCGACGGACCAAAAATTACGCATGCTCTGAAGCAAGTACGAGACGGCAGCTATTGGCTACTGGCTATTGCACTTCCTTTTTCTAGTCACGTCGTATGTGTTGTACGTCACTGCGTTCTAGACGGTTGGACTTTGGTGTGATCCTGTGTAGGCAAGGCTGTTTCAGCGGAAATTTGTCGGAACTCTGTCGGAAAAACCTTTAGAGTTTATTCTGGCGGGAAATCCGGTTGTGTGTACGCGGCATTACTGAATCACTAATCCAGAACAGGCGTGCAGCCAATGAAGCATTCGAACAACTGATATACATATGTACTACATGGCCAAATGTTTGTGGACACCTGACCATCACGCCTACATTATATAGCCAAAAGTACTGTATGTTGACACTTTTCTACCTAGATGAGTTTAGGTAATTCCAGTGAAGGATACTGTTAATGCTACAGCATACAAAGACATTTTAGACCATTGTGCACTTCTAGTTTGGAGAAGGCCTTTTTCTGTTGTAGCCACGACTGTGCCCCTGTGCTTAAAGCCAACTCCTTAAATACATGGTTTTAGGGGTTTGGTGTAGAGGAATTTGTGTGCCTGCACAGAGACCTAGTCTCAACCCTACTTAAGATGAAATGAACACCACTTGAGAGCCAGGTCTCCTCGTCCCACATCAGTACTTGACCTCACAAATGCTCTGTTGGCTGAGGGGGCACACAGACACACTCCACAATCTTGTGGAAAGCCTGGCCAGAGTAGTGGAGGCTATTATAGCAGCAGAAAACGCCCACTCCATATTAATGCCCATGGTTTTGAAATGTCCAAAAAGATAATAAGTGTGTAATATTCAGGTGCCCACAACTGTTTGACCATATATTGTTAAAAGAGGAGTCAAGCTTAAATTATACACCAGGGTTCTGTGGCATTTAGTTCCCCCCTCCTAACTAGGCCTTATAAAATGCTTGAATAACTGTTTTTGTTGTCCCCAGTAAAATATGCCTACTTTTGGAGCGTAAATAACAGAATTGGATTGGCTGCTGTGGGCATCACGGAAACTTTTCCTGCTAGAGAGTTTAGTACTTCAGGGACGTCCATGAGGCTGTTAAATTTCAGAACTGCCATGGTGGTCGTAGAAGGATGTTGCCAACGCACAAACAACGTGCATTTCTCTAAGAAACTCAGTGCTTTGTACTTTGAACTTGGTCCTGTGAGAGATAGGTGGAGAGAAAGCAGAAAGGAATGAACTTGCCCTCACTTTTGACCTAGGTAAAGATTCAAAATCATTTCATTCTGTTCTGTTGGGGCTTTGTGTGGCAGATTACACTGTTTGACATCCCTGAAGTAAGGAAAAGAACAAAAACGACTCGCTTTTCCAAAATGTTACTTTTCACCTCACATAGATATGAATTCAGAAATGTCCAGGCATATTCAAGGCGGTGTGGGCAACAACAAAGACTTTTTAACTGCAGTAGTAAATATGCTGAAGTCAGATCAGTGAGAATGATTTCTGATTGGTTACTTTTATATCGACATTGGTTTTCTATATACTTCCTCATTGGTTTGGCAAGCTTTGGAATACCACATTGAATCTGTATTCACAATTCTTCAGTTTTCTGCAGAAGTTATCACAAAAAAACTGAAGGAACAGATAAAACAAAACCATTTTCTATGGAGCCAGTTCACATTACTATGGTGGTAAAAAAAAAAAAAAACTTGACTTATATGCTAAAGCCACATATGACATACAGAGGTTAATTTACTAAAGGCAAATAGACTGTGCACTTTGCTAAATAAGCAGAAGCTCTGCTCGCTTCCATCATCCATTAATGTGCAAGCAAAAATTCAGTTTTTTTTTTAATTTTCCTTGCAGGTGATTGTGTATTTCTAGCAAAGTGAAGCATTACCTCATTTACTAAGCTCTGGAGCAACTGCACTTGCAGATTAAAATGCAGCTCAACCCTCCTGCTATGTATATTCAAGTAGAACTATAGGCAAGACTTTTTTTTTTTCATTTTGGAAAGAGTAAGGCCCCTTTCACACTGGGGCGGGAGCCGCGGTGACGGTAAAGCAGCGCTATATTAAGGGCTGCTTTACCGTCGTTTTAGCCGCGGTATGCGGCCGCTAGTGGGGCGGTTTTACCGGTATTACCGCGGTGTCCCATTGAAATTTTTTGACCGTCCTGCTAGCGCACCGCTCCAGTGTGAAAGCCCGCCGGCTTTCACACTGGAGTGAATGGGGCCGTTTTTTTCAGGCGGTGTACAGGCGCTATTTTTACCGCCCCAGTGTGAATGGGGCCTAAGGGAGGGTTATAACCCCCTTACTCTCCAGGAGTAAGGGGGATATCCAGAGCCTCTCCTATCCTCTGGAACTCACTACCTCCACCTGTCCGGCTATCCCCTACTCTTGCTACCTTCAGGCGATCCCTGAAAACTCATCTCTTCTGGGAAGCTTATCACGTCTCCAACTAATCTTTTACCACTTCCATCAGCTCATTCCCCACAGTTTTTAACATTTTGTACCACCTGCCCAACCCTATTAGATTGTAAGCTCTTCTGTGCAGGGCCCTCTTAATCCTCTTGTATTTGATTGTATTATAACTGTATTGTCTCCTTTTTATATTGTAAAGCGCAGTGTAAACTGTTGGCGCTATGTAAATCCTGTATAATAATAATAATAATAATATCCACTCTGCATCACATCACAAACATGGGAGCGCTAAGGTAATAAAAAAAAACATCTTCCAGCTGCATTAGGCCCCTTTCACACTGAGGCGTTTTTCAGGCGCTACAGCGCTAAAAATAGCGCCTGTATAGCGCCTGAAAAAAAACGTCTC